>CAUPSL010001343.1:0-59921 GCA_963514005.1 Raja brachyura | reverse complement strand
ATTTTAGAGGTTCTTTGAATGAGGACTGGTTTTCACTGTCAGAATATAAGGGGGCGGTGCAGCGGGTAGAGCTGCTGCCTCACAGGGTGCTGCCTTTGTGGAGTTTGCATCTTCTCCCCGTGACCCCCGTGGGTTTTCTCCGGGTGCTCCGGTTTCCTCCCACACTCCAAAGATGTGCGGGTCTGTAGGCTAATTAGCTTGGTATAATTGTAAATTATCTCTCGTGTGTGTAGGATGGTGTTAGTGTGCGGGGTGATCGCTGGTCAGCACGGGCTCGGTGGGCCCGAAGGGCCTGTTTCCACGCTGTATCTCCAAACTAAACATGCGGTAAACTGGCCTGTGTAAATTGTCCCCAGTGCATTGGGAGTGGGATGAGAAAGTGGAACAACGTAGAACTAGTGTGTGCGGGGATCGCTGGTCAGCATTAACTCAACGGGCCGAAGGGCCTGTTTCTGTGCTAGATCTTTCACTGTGAACCTGCAGGGGAATGATCAGCGTGGGTCTGTGGCTTACTGAGGGTCCCGTGGGCTGCTCAGCGCTGAGTCAGCGATTGTGATTTGGACGCTGTCTACCTGATATTATCCTGGTGATTACTGAGTACATTATCCTGCTGACAGTTCAAATATTCGGAAACGTAATTACCCACTTAACTTAATTAACAACTCTTGGTAATTGGGCAAATTGCAGAGTTAACTCCTGGCTTCTCTCCTTCACCCACTTAGACTCTCAGTCACACAGCAAGGAAACAGGCCCTTCGGCCCAACTTGTCCATTCTGACCAAGAGATCCCATCTACACGAGTCCCACCTGCCCATATTGGCCCATATCCCCCTAAACCTGTCCTATCCATGTACCTGTCCAAATGTCTCTTTGATGTAGATTAGTTTAGAGATACAGCACAGAAACAGGCCCTTCGGCCCACCGAGTCTGTGCCGACCAGCGGTCCCCGCACACTAACACTATCCTACACACATTAGGGACAATTTTACAATTATACCAAGCAAATTTACCTACAAACCTGCACGTCTTTGGAGTGTGGGAGGAAACCAAATGTCCCGGAAAAAACCCACGCAGGTCACGGGGAGAACGTGCAAACTCCGGGTTTTCTACCGATTGTATTATTGGGTGGCACGGTGGCGCAGCGGGTGGAGCTGCTGCCTCGCAGCAGCAGAGACCCGGGTTCGATCCTGACCACCGGTGATGCCTGTACGGAGTTTGCACGTTCTCTCCGCGTGGGTTTTCTCCGGGTGCTCCGGTTTCCTCCCACACTCCAAAGGCGAGCGGGTTTGTAAGTTAATTGGCTTGGGTGTAAGTGTAAATTGTCTCTAGTGTGTGGATGGGAATATGTAGATGGCCAATGAGTCTCACGTTCTTCCACCATTAGCTCCTGTGCAGCAGATTGGTGTCGAATCTCCCAACATCAGCCGGGGAGTTAGTTGCAGATAAACTCTGACAAGCTTCGTCAGGGGGCATGATGTCACAACAAAGTCACCAACTGCAGTGACCCAACATTCCCACTAAATGTTGATTGTTCCCCATTGAATACTGCTTGTGTAAGATGTCACTGATTCAGGTATCATTGAAGGGAGGTGATCACCAGTGAGAGTTTGATTAAAACTTGCTGCAGACAGAGCGACCAACAACTCTTCCATCCTGCAAAGGCAAGGGAACTGCAGGTGCTAGAGACATGAGCAAAGCCCAAAGTGCTGGAAGAACTCAGATCCAATCATTTATCTTTAGTTCTTCTTGTCGAGTCCACACACAAGATTAGAAGTTGTTCAGCCAGAGCTGACCACACTTCACGACATCTGCACAATGGTGTCTGTCTTGTTGCATCTTGTGTGTGGTGGTGGAAAGATTGGTGGAAACAGGGCCGCGATCAACGTGAACGCTCTTTCCTTGAAACAGGCCCTTCGGCCCACCGAGTCCGTGCCGACCAGCGATCCCCGCACACTAACGCTATCCTACACACACTAGGGACAATTTTACAATTATACTGAAGCCAATTACCCTACAAACCTGCACGTCTTTGGAGTGTGGGAGGAAACCGGAGCACCCGGAGATAACCCACGCAGGTCACGGGGAGAATGTGCAAACTCTGTACAGACAGCACCCGTAGTCAGGATCGAACCTGGATTTCTGGTGCTGTGAGGCAGCAACTCCACGCTGCGCCACCGTGCCGCCGTAATGAAGTCTTGGGTTGGCGGGGAACAACCACTCGGCATTGCCAGCTTCTAAAGGGGCGGAACGGTGGCGCAGCGGCAGATTTGCTGAGAGCGGATGAGAAAGTGGGATAGCATAGAACTAGTGTGAACAGATGGTCGGCATGGACTCGATGGGCCAAAGGGCCTGTTTCCATGCTGTATTGTTCAATCAATCAGTTAATGAATCAATCCTGTCCCCACCTCCTATACAGAAGCTGCTCGACCTGCCCTGTAGACTCTCAGTCTGAAGAAGGGTCTCCACCCAAAACGTCACCCATTCCTTCTCTCCAGAGATTGAAACATAGAAATATAGAAAATAGGCGCAGGAGTAGGCCATTCGGCCCTTCGAGCCTGCACCGCCATTCAATGTGGTCACGGCTGATCATCCACAATCAGTACCCCATTCCTGCCTTCTCCCCATATCCCTTGATTCCGTTAGCCCCAAGAGCTAAATCTAACTCTCTCTCGATACAGCATGGAAACAGGCCCTTCGGCCCACCTTGCCCACGCCGGCCAGCATGCCCCATCTACACTAGTCCTACCTGCCCGGGTTTGGCCCATATCCCTCCAAACTTGCCCTGCCCATGTAGCAGTACAGCTGTTTCTCATGCGGGAAGCATTTGTGATTCATCCGCTGGTGTGCTCGCCAACATCTAATTGTTGTTTATCTACAGTCTTGCATTGTAATCATCAACATTCCTGGCAATGAGCGAACACTTTGACAAACCACATGTTCCACTCGGGAATTAAACGTGTTGTGTTTTAAGTCTTTGTATTAGAGACAATAGGTGCAGGAGTAGGCCATTCGGCCCTTCAAGCCAGCACTGTCATTCAATGTGATCATGGCTGATCATCCACAATCAGTACCCCGTTCCTGCTTTCTCCCCATATCCCCTGACTCCGCTATCTTTAAGAGCCCTATCTAGCTCTCTCTTGAAAGTATCCAGAGAACCGGCCTCCACCGCCCTCTGAGGCAGAGAATTCCACAGACTCACAACTCTCTGTGTGAAAACGTTTTTCCTCATCTCCGTTCTAAATGGCTTACCCCTTATTCTTAAACTGTGTGGCCCCTGGTTCTGGACTCCCCCAACATCGGGAACATGTTTCCAGCATCTAGCGTGTCCAAACCCTTAATAATCTTAGGGTTACACAAAAAACTGGAGAAACTCAGCGGGTGCAGCAGCATCTAAGGAGCGAAGGAGATAGGCGACGTTTCGGGTCGAGACCCTTCTTCAGACCCTTCTTAATAATCTTATATGTTTCAATAAGATTCCCTCTCAACCTTCTAAACTCCAGAGTGTACAAGCCCAGCCGCTCCATTCTCTCAGTATATGACAGAACCGCCATCCCGGGAATTAACCTTGTGAACCTACGCTGCACTCCCTCAATAGCAAGAATGTCCTTCTCAAATTTGTAGACTAAAACTGCACACAATACTCCAGGTGTGGTGTCACTAGTACAACTGCAGGAGTTCCCACTAGTAGAAACATCTTCTCCACGTCCACTCTATCCAGGGCTCAGATGTCCTACACACACTAGGGACATACCGAGCCAATGAACCTACAAAGCTGTACGGCTGGAGTGTGGGGTTGGGGGTTTCAGTGAGGTGCCTGCCTGCCTGCCTGCCCCCAGTAAGGTAATGTTAGTCTTGAAGGGATAGACCTTTGGCCAACTGGGTGTGTTGATATGAGCTTGCAGGTTTTAACAAGTGAGTTGCTTTACGATGGAACGCCACAGACTGGGCAGTAGAACTGTTCCTCAAGCTCTGCCTCATTCACAGTGTCGTGTCCACACATGTTTTATCAGCCGGGGTCACAAAGGCACTTGGCCTTGTTATATCTGTGAGATTTTCCCCCAAACCTGGCCGTGCATCCGATTTATCACCGGTTATAATAGGCTTTGTCTTTTCAATGCAAGTTTAAATGAATCCATTTGTTCCCAAGAATAAAGTTCACAGGCGTGCTTCAACGCCCTCATTTTAGGGGCTCACAAGACGTTTAGTTTAGAGATATAGTGTGGAAACAGGCCCTTCAGCCCATCGAGTCCGTGCTGTCCAGCGATTACCCCGCCTGCCAGCACTATCCGAAACACACACAAGGAACAATTTACCGATTAACCTGCAAACACGCACGTCTTTGGAGTGTGGGAGGAGAGCGGAGCACCCAGAGAAAACCTATGCGGTCACGTGCAAACTCCACACGGACAGCACCCGTGGTCAGGATCGAACCCGGGTCTCTGGCGCTGTGAGGCAGCAACTCTACCACTGACACTGCACATCTGAAATAAAAACAGAAAATGCGATATTTAACATGCTGACAGCCTCTGTGGTGGAAGATCTGTGGAGTTCCAAATTTCACAAGATTCTTGATTAGTGCGGGTGTCAGGGGTTATGGGGAGAAGGCAGGAGAATGGGGATGAGACGGAGAGATAGATCACCCATGATCGAATGGCGGAGTAGGCTTGATGGGCCGAATGGCCTAATTCTGTTCCTAGAAGTTGCATTTATATTTGTGTGAGCTGCCTGGGTGAGTTTGATTTAGCTTCCACTAACTCTCTCCTCCTCCACCACCCTGGCAGCTTGTTCCTGACACCCACCTCCCTGTCTGTAAAATAAACATATCTTGGACATCCTTCCCCAGGGTGGGAATGTCCAAGACTAGAGGGCGCAGCTTTAAGGTGAGAGGGGCAAAGTTGAAAGGAGATGTATGGGGCAGGTTTTTTTTACACAGAGGGTGGTGGGTGCCTGGAACGCGCTGCCAGGGGTGGGGGTGGAGGCAGATACCATAGTGGTGTTTAAGAGGCTTTTAGACAGGCACATGGATATGCAGGGAATGGAGGGATACGGATCACGTGCCGGCAGAGGGGATTAGTTTAACTTGGTGTCTTGTCCAGTACGGACATTGTGGGCCGAAGGGCCTGTTCCTGTGCTGTACCGTTCCATGTTGTAGACAGCACCCGTGGTCAGGATGGAACCCGGGTCTCTGGCGCTGTGAGGCAGCAGCTCTACCCGCTGCGCCACCGTGCTGCCCACGTGTGGATTCGCTGGTGTCCCTGCTCGAATAACCTCGTTACATCTGCGGTTTTAAATGTATTTTGTTCGTATCTTATTGTGCTTTCATCGCACCTTTTCAGCAAATGATTTGGGGATGCGTCTCTCTTCCTGTGATGTTGAGCAGAGCTGGGTTTATCAAGCCATTAATCACACATCTGTTATCCCAGTTGCCTGAAGCCGACTGATCCTGAGATCGCGTCCGGTTTAAAATCTCACGTTGAGGAGGGAATGAGAATTGAGTTATAATCTGTATCCTGTACGTTAGGAGCCTGAATCAGTTGCTGATCAGTGCTGTGCACGCCAACATCAGTCACAGACACTGTTGCAAGAGGGCTGGAGATAGGTGGACAGTACTGCCTTATATTGGTTCAATTAATGAATAGTAACTATGCTATAATGTCCCCGAGGCGGTTCTGAACTGTCCATCGGATACATCTATCGAATAATGAAAGGCCTGGATCTGGAGAGGATGTTTCCACTAGTGGGAGAGTCGAGGACCAGAGGGCACAACCGCACAATTAAAGGACGTACCTTTAGGAAGGAGTTGAGGAGGAATCTCTTTAGCCACAGGGCGGTGAATTGGAGGCTACAAGTCAGTGGGTATTTTTACAGGGGAGGTTGATAGGCTAATGATTAGGGTGGGTGTCAGGGGTAATGGGGAGAAGGCAGGAGAATGGGGTTAGAGACATACAGCGTGGAAACAGGCAATTCAGCCCAACTTGCCCACGCCGACCAACGTGCCCCATCTACACGAGTCCCACCTGCCTGCGTTTGGCCCGTATCTCTCTAAACACGCCAAGATTGAATGGCGGGGCAGACTCGATGGGCTGAATGGCCTTATTCTGCTCCTGTATCTTATGAACATTTGCCAGTGTTAATCCCGGCTGGCCTTCACATGTTCCCCGTGTTGGGGAAGTCCAGAACCAGGGGCCACAGTTTAAGAATAAAGGGGTCGGCCATTTAGGACTGAGATGAGGAAATACGTTTCCACCCAGAGAGTTGTGAATCTGTGGAATTCTCTGTCACAGAAGGCAGTGGAGGCCGATTCACTGGATGTTTTCAATAGAAAGTTAGATTTAGCTCTTAGGGCTAACGGAATCAAGGGACATGGTGAGAAAGCAGGAACGGGGAACTGATTTTGGATGATCACATTGAATGGTGGTGCTGGCTCGAAGGGCCGAATGGCCTACTCCTGCACCTATTGTCTATGTTTCTATGTTTCACTGTGTAATACATTGCGGTTTTAGGGTGACCGGAGTCTGTGGGCAGGCACAGTAGACACTCGTTGCATCTGTCGACAGTCTGAGTAGCGGCCAGCCTTTCGCTCGCCCCAGTCTCTCTGTTTGTCGCCCGACTGTCTGCCTCTCCCTCCCTGTCTGCCGTTAGGCTCTTAAGGAGATCAATAATTTAATAACTGAACCTGGGAATAAATCACTTTCATATCTGGCTGCAAAATCCCTTTAGCTGAATGATTTGAAAGGGGTAATGATTGAATTACTTTCAGCAGAATAATATTGTAACGAGCAGACCTTTCCCTTGGTGAGCTTTTAGCTGCAGCGTTTGTGCAAGTGACCTGTCTGGAGCTGGAGATGTGGAGACCTACCTCGCCACCCATTCCTCTCTCTCACCAACCACCACCTTGCCCCAGGTAGACCTCCAACCTGTGTAGGAAAGAACTACAGGTTAACACAAAATGCTGGAGTAACTCAGCTGGACAGGCAGCATCTGTGGAGAGAAGGAATGGGTGACGTTTTGGGTCGAGACCCTTCATCAGACCAGATTGGGAGAGAGGAGGAGAACTTCTTCAACGATAGGTGAATGAATGAATAAGTTTATTGGCCAAGTATTCACATTCAAGGAATTTGTCTTGGTGCTCCCCCACAAGTGACAACGACATACAGTGACAGTTAGGAATGACGCGTAAAACATTAAACATTAATAATAAAACATTATCGATTAAACATGAATTAAATAAAATACCAGATCAAAGGGAGGCTACAGATTTGTGGTTATTGAGTAGAGCAGCTACTCGTGGATAAAAGCTGTTTTTATGTCTGGCTGTGGCGGCTTTGACAGTCCGGAGTCGCCTTCCAGAGGGAAGTGATTCAAAGAGTTTGTGGCCAGGGTGAGAGGGGTCAGAGGTGACCTTACCCACTCACTTCCTGGGGTGGGGGTGTAGATGTGTGAGGGTGGGGGTGTAGATGAGGGTGGACATGTTGCTGTGTGTGTGGGGGTGTGAGGGTGTAGATGGGGGTGTAGATTCAGATTCAGATTCAATTTTAATTGTCATTGTCAGTGTACAGTACAGAGACAACAAAATGCATTTAGCATCTCCCTGGAAGAGCGACACAGCAAATGATTTGAATGCACAGCAAATGATTTGTAGATGTGGGTGGGGTGTAGATGGGGGTAGGGGGTGTAGATGTGGGTGGGGATGTAGATGTGGGTGGGGGTGTAGATGTGGGTGGGGGTGTAGATGTGGGGGTGTGGAGGGTGTGAGGGTGGTGGTGTGAGGGTGAACATGTTGCTGTGGGTGAGGAGGTGTTGCGGTGGTGGGCTTGTCGTGTCCGGAGCGGTCAGTCATTGCCGTGTTCGTTGGGCTAACGGCCTGATTTCTTCCCCCAGGACTGGCTGACCCGGTTTGGCTACCTGCCGCCCCCCGATGCTGTCCGGGGCCAGCTCCAGATGCAAGAGGCTTTGACTGAGGCCATCAAAGCCATGCAGAGATTTGCAGGACTGGAGATCAGCGGCGTGATAGGTAGGGGCCTGATGCACAACCTCCCGACCCACCTCCCTCCCTCATTCTACAGCAAGAGAGTGACAGTGTTTAGCTGTTTAACCGTACAGTAACAGGCCCTTCGGCCCACACTGACCGAAGAAGGGTCTTGACCCGAAACGTCACCCATTCCTTCTCTCCGGAGATGCTGCCCGTCCCGCTGAGTTACTCCAGCATTTTGTGTCTTATCTTCTGTTTAAACCAGCATCTGCAGTTCCTTCCTGCACATTAAACTGATCCCCTCTGCCAACCACATCCCTCCATTCCCTGCATATCCATGTGCCTGTCTAAAAGCCTCTTAAACACCACTATCGTATCTGCCTCCACCCCCACCCCTGACTCTAGAGATACAGCGCAGAAACAGGCCCTTCGGCCCACTGTGTCTGCGCTGACCAGCGTGAAAAACAACTAGCCCCACACATCTTTAAAACCAAACCCCCTCTCATCTCATGCTTGGCATCTCCACCCTGGGGGAAAGGTTCTGACTGTCCACCCTGTCTATGCCTCTCATAAAGTTATAATCTCCTCGCAGAGAAAACAATCCCAGTCCTGGTGACTAAACCGGGGCTGCCTGCTGTGCAGAACACGGACATTCTGCCTTGTCCCTGCATGGAATGTGATCTTTGCTGTGAAGTTGCCTTAACCGACAGCATGGTGCTTTCCTTGACCTTTGTCCCCTTTGATGTCTCGTTTTCACACCTTGCCCTTCCATATCTCTGTGTCGCCTTCTCCTCTGACTCTGTCTGAAGTAGGGTCTCGACCCGAAAAGTCATCCATTCTTCAGTGAACGTCACCTATCCATGTTCTCCACAGATGCTGCCTGACCCGCTGAGTTACTCCAGCACTCTGTGAAACGTCACCTATCCATGTTTGGGGGGGGGGGGGAGGGGGATAGTGAAGGTGCCCTTGTTTGGGGGGGGGGGGAGGGGGATAGTGAAGGGGTGAGGGTGAGGGTGGGGTGAGGGTGAGAAGTGGGGGTGAGGAGGGTGGTGAGGGTGGGGGTGAGGGTGGGGGTGGGGGTGGGGTGAGGGTGGGTTTGAGGGAGAGGGGGGTGGAGGTGAGGGTGAGAGGTTAGGGTGAGGGTGTGGGGACAGAGAAGGTGACCCTGTATGAGGGACACAGCCACTGTGGACCTGCCCCCACCCTCCACCCGTTGACATTTGAGTGACGTTGCTGACATGTGTGAGTTCTAGATGAGGCAACGCTGTCCTTGATGAAGACCCCGCGCTGCTCGCTGCCGGACGTGACGGACTGGGACACGGGCAGCCGCAAGAGAGCGGTCCATCCCGGCACTAAGTGGAACAAGAGGAACCTGTCATGGAGGTAAATGTCCGGCCCTGGTGCAACCCACTGTACTTCATCAGCTCAGTCTAGTTTATTGCCCCGTTTACCGAGCTACAGTGAAGAGCTTCTGCTGCACGCTGACCAGTCAACGCAAAGACAGTCGAGCCGTCCACAGTGAGGGTGACACTGTGCAGATACACGATAAAGTGAAAGATAATATTTTGTGAAAGGTAGAGTCCGATCAAACATAGTCCGAGGGTCACCAATGAGGTGGATAGTAGTTCAGGACCGCTCTCTAGTTGGTGTTACGGTGACTCAGGATCGTCATGGTGGTGCAGCGGGTAGTGCTGCTGCCTCCCAGCGCCAGAGACCCCGGTTCGATCCTGACCACGGGTGCTGTCTGTACGGAGTTTGTACGTTCACCTGGTGACCTGCGTGGGTTTTCTCCGGGTGATCCGGTTTCCTCCCATGCTCCAAAGACGTGCGGGTTTCTAGGTCAATTAGCTCCTCTAAATAGTAAATTGTCCCTGGTGTGTAGGATAGTGCGAGTGTACGGGGTGATCGCTGGTCAGTGTAGACTCGATGGGCCAAAGGGCCTGTTTCCACGCTGTATCTTTAAAGTCTAAAGAGTAACTCAGCGGGTCAGGCAGCATCTGTGGAGAACATGGATAGGTGACGTTTCACAGAGTGCTGGAGTAACTCAGTGGGTCAGGCAGCATCTGTGGAGAACATGGATAGGTGACGTTTCACAGAGTGCTGGAGTAACTCAGCGGGTCAGGCAGCATCTGTGGAGAACATGGATAGGTGACGTTTCACAGAGTGCTGGAGTAACTCAGTGGGTCAGGCAGCATCTGTGGAGAACATGGATAGGTGACGTTTCACAGAGTGCTGGAGCAACTCAGCGGGTCAGGCAGCATCTGTGCAGAACATGGATAGGTGACGTTTCGGGTCAGGCCATCTGAAGAAGGGTTTGGACCTGAAACTATGCGTGTCCATGTGAGTTCCTCCAGCACCGTGTGTTTAGGTAAGACCCCAGCATTTCTCACTGCCTCAGGAAAGCAGACATCTTTATCAAGGACCACTCACACCTGCCATTCCCTCTTCCCCGCTCTCTCATTGGGCAGTGGGTACAAAAGCCGGAAATCATCTTCATGGGTGGGGTCCTATTAAATCTTTCCCCATTCACCTTAAACACCTAGCTGAAGAAGGGTCTTGAGCCGAAACGTTGCCTAATTCCTTCGCTCCTTAGATGCTGCTGCACCTGCTGAGTTTCTCCAGCCTTTTGTGTACCCTC
This sequence comes from Raja brachyura, assembly GCA_963514005.1. The sequence continues at coordinate 49,312 of CAUPSL010001343.1, read as the reverse complement.
GATTCTCCAGCATCTGCAGTTCCTTCTTTAACACCTTAAACCCATGTCGTCTGGTTCTGCATTCCCCTTCTCTATTCACCTTATCTGTGCATTCACTCCCAAGACACGCAGATTTGTGGGTTCATTGTCTTGGTAAATGTAAAAATTGTCCCCAGTGGGTGTGGGATGTGCGAGGATCGCCGGTCGGCATGGACCCGGTGGGCCGAAGGGCCTGTTTCCGGGCTGTGTTCTCTAAACTGAATCTATTCCCCTCATTAATTTGGGCACCTCTATAAGATTATCCTTATCCTCCTGCGCTCCAGGTAATAAAGTCCGAGCCTGCCCCAACCTCTCCTGCAGCTCAGACCCTTGAGTCCATGAGTTTATTGTTACGTGTACCGAGGTACTCGTGAGTCCTGGCGTCTACTTAGCCCTTGCGATAAAGGCAAATGTTGCATTTGTCTTCCTAATTATTTGCAGCACCTGCAAGCTGTGCTTCATGCTCAAGGACAAGCAACGCCATGTGTACAGGCCACTGCTCGCCTCTGTCTCCAATTAAACTACGTCCCACTTCCCTCTTCCCGTGCCAAAGTGAATCATATTCCATATCGTTCCCCCATCTGTCTCTGGAACTGATGCACTGCATTCGGCACTCATGGTCACGCTGGAGAAATCCTCATCCCTCCTTCAATGTGGAGCATGGGACATCTTCAAAGAGGTGTATAAGATCATGAGAGGAATAGATCGGGTAGACGCACAGTCTCTTGCCCAGAGTAGGGGAATCGAGGACCAGAGGACATGGGTTTAAGGTGAAGGGGTAAAAATTTAATAGGAATCTGAGGGGTAACTTTCTCACACAGAGGGTGTCTGAAGAAAGATCTCAACCCGAAACGTCACCAATTCCTTCTCTCCAGGGATACTGCCTGTCCTGCTGAGTTACTCCAGCTTTTTGTATCTGTCTCCAGTCCCCACTCTACCCTGGCCAGTCACTGCCGTACCCGTGCCGTACCTGTGCAGTGATGTACCTGTGCAGTGCCGTACCTGTGCCGTGCCGTACCCGTGCCGTGCCGTACCTGTGCTGTGTTGTACCTGTGCCGTGCCGTACCTGTGCTGTGATGTACCTGTGCAGTGATGTACCTGTGCAGTGGTGTACCTGTGCCGTGCCGTACCTGTGCTGTGATGTACCTGTGCAGTGGTGTACCTGTGCTGTGATGTACCTGTGCTGTGATGTACCTGTGCAGTGATGTACCTGTGCAGTGGTGTACCTGTGCCATGCCGTACCTGTGCTGTGATGTACCTGTGCTGTGATGTACCTGTGCTGTGATGTACCTGTGCAGTGGTGTACCTGTGCAGTGGTGTACCTGTGCAGTGGTGTACCTGTGCAGTGGTGTACCTGTGCAGTGATGTACCTGTGCAGTGATGTACCTGTGCAGTGATGTACCTGTGCAGTGGTGTACCTGTGCTGTGGTGTACCTGTGCTGTGGTGTACCTGTGCTGTGGTGTACCTGTGATGTACCTGTGCTGTGGTGTACCTGTGCAGTGGTGTACCTGTGCAGTGGTGTACCTGTGCTGTGGTGTACCTGTGATGTACCTGTGCAGTGGTGTACCTGTGCAGTGGTGTACCTGTGCAGTGGCGTACCTGTGCAGTGGCGTACCTGTGCAGTGGCGTACCTGTGCAGTGGCGTACCTGTGCAGTGGCGTACCTGTGCAGTGGCGTACCTGTGCAGTGGCGTACCTGTGCAGTGGCGTACCTGTGCAGTGGCGTACCTGTGCAGTGGCGTACCTGTGCAGTGGCGTACCTGTGCAGTGGCGTACCTGGGCAGTGGTGTACCTGGGCAGTAACTGTGCAGTGATGTACCTGTGCAGTGATGTACCTGTGCAGTGATGTACCTGTGCTGTGGCGTACCTGTGCTGTGGCGTACCAGTGGTGTACCTGTGCAGTGGTGTACCTGTGCAGTGGTGTACCTGTGCAGTGGTGTACCTGTGCAGTGGTGTACCTGTGCAGTGGTGTACCTGTGCAGTGATGTACCTGTGCAGTGATGTACCTGTGCCGTACCTGTGCCGTACCTGTGCCGTGCTCTCTCTGCAGGGTGCGTACGTTCCCGCGGGACCCCCAGCTTGGGCACGACACTATCCGGGCCCTCATGTACTACGGGCTGAAGGTGTGGAGTGACGTGGCGCCGCTAAACTTCCACGAGGTTGCCGGGGACAACGCGGACATCCTGATCGACTTCTCCAAGGCCCAGCACCAGGACCCCTACCCCTTTGACGGGCCTGGGGGGGCTGTGGCTCACGCCTTCTTCCCCGGAGATGGGCCCGGGGCGGGGGGCGTGCACTTCGATGACGATGAGGCCTGGTCATTCAGGTCCGCAGGTGAGGGGTCAGGGGTACGGCCAGGTCAGGGGTCAGAGGGCGAGGGAGGCACTCCATGTCCAGCGGGAGGGGGCGGGGGTGAGGGAGTGCCGTGCTGTGGGTGGGGGGGGGGTGAGGGAGTGCCGTGCTGTGGGGGTGGGGGGTGGGGGTGGGGGTCAGTACTAATGGACCCACCAGCAGTAACTGCAGATGCTGGAATCTGGAGCAGGAAACACAAACTGCTGGAGGAACTCAGCTGGTTTTAGAGTTTAGAGTCACAGCACGGGAAGAGGCCCTTCAGCCCACTGGTTCACACGTGCTATCCCACTTTCTCATCCACTCCCTACACACTAGGGGGCAATTTACAGAAGCCAATTAACCTACAAACCTGCACGTCTTGGAGTGTGGGAGGAAACCGGAGCACCCGGAGAAAACCCACGCAGGTCAAGGGGAGAACGTGCAAACTCCGCACAGACAGCGCCCGTAGTCGGGATGGAACCGGGGTCTGTGCCACTGTGAGCCAGCAGCTCTACCCGCTGCCCCCCTGCCAACACCAGCCCAGGGACCACTCACACTAACTCCCGAGAGAGAGGTTCTCCTCACCTGATTGCTGAGTTAGAACGGCAAACTGATTTTGGATCCATTATTCCTGCAGTTCTACACATTTAACCTTTTGCAGTTTGTAATTTCCTGCAACACATTGATGTCAGAAACAGATTGATGTCTTTGTTCTGAAACCTTCAGCTGAACTTCAGGGGGTTCTGCACAAACTGCATCTCTCTCCTTGGAAGAATTTTGCTCGCAAGATGATAAAATAACATTAAAGGCAGATAAAACCTTTCATTAAACTGAGACAATAGACAATAGGTGCAGGAGGAGGTCATTCGGCCCTTCGAGCCAGCACCGCCATTCAATGTGATCATGGCTGATCATCCCCAATCAGTACCCCGTTCCTGCCTTCTCCCCATATCCCCTGACTCCGCCATTTTTAAGAGCCCTATCTAGCTCTCTCTTGAAAGTATCCAGAGAACCGGCCTCCACCGCCCTCTGAGGCAGAGAATCCCACAGACTCACAACTCTCTGTGAAAAAGAGAGGAAACCTTAGCTTCCTGATAGAATGGTGCGAGTCATAGAGATGCAGTGTGGAAACAGGCCCGACTTGCCCACACTGGCCAACATGCCCCATCTACACTAGTTCCACCTGCCTGTGTTTGGCCCATATCCATCTAAACCAGTCCTATCCATGTACCTGTCTAAGCGTTTCTTAAGCATTGTGATAGTCCCAGCCTCAACTACCTCCTCCGGCAGCTCGTTCCATGCACCCACTGCCCTTTGTGTGAAAGGGTTACCTCTCAGGTTCCTATTAAATCTTTCCCCCCTCACCTTAAACCCATGTTTCAAGAGAGAGTTAGGTTTAGCTCTTGGGGCTAAAGGCATCAAGTGATATGGGGAGAAAGCAGGAACGAGCCCATCGAGTCTACTCCGCCGTTCAATCACGGCTGTTCTCTGTCTCCTAACCCCATTCTCCTGCCTTCTCCTCATAACCCTTGACACCCGTACTAATCAAGAATCTGTCTATCTCTGCCTTAAAAATATCCACTGACTTTGCCTCCACAGCCGTCTGTGGCAAATAATTCCACAGATTCACCACCCTCTGACTAAAGAAATTCCTCCTCATCTCCTTTCTAAAAGAACGTCCTTTAATTCTGAGGCTGTGACCTCTAGTTCTAGACTCTCCCACTAGTGGAAACATCCTCTCCACATCCACTCTATCCAGGCCGCCCACTATTCTGTAAGTTTCAATGAGGTCCCCCCTCAACCTTCTAAACTCCAGCAACTACAGGCCCAGCGCCGACAAACGCTCATCATAGCTTAATCTACTCATTCCTGGGATCGTTCTTGTAAACCTCCTCTGGACCCTCTCCAGAGCCGGCACATCCTTCCTCAGATATGGGGCCCAGACTGGACATGAGGGGAGTGGGTTTTAACCAAGGCCTGTGATTTATCTTCTGACTGAGTGTGGATCTTCCTTTACAGATGAGCAGGTGATGGACCTGTTTGCGGTGGCTGTGCACGAGTTTGGCCACGCCATTGGACTTCCTCATTCTTCATCCAACGTGTCCATAATGAGACCCTACTACCAGGGGCCAGTGGGCGACCCCTTACAGTACCACCTGCCCCACCACGACCAGCTGAGCATCTGGCAAATGTACGGTACGTAGCCTCCCCACCGCACCGCACCGCATGTACAATGCACGCAACGGCCGGGACTCGGCTCCAGTCCACACCTCACCCTTCCATATCTCTCGACTCCCTCTCCCCTGACTCAGTCTGAAGAAGGGTCTCGACCTGAAACGTCACCCGTTCCATCTCCCCAGAGACGGAGCCCAAACCCAGGCAACTATGTACGTGCTGGCCACAGTAGCAGAACTACAAACTCGGCCCACACCCCGACATCTCTACTCCCACAGCAACAGGCCCTTCAGCCCATCGAGTCCTTGCCAACCATCGACCATACTCCCCACTAGCACTATCCTACACACTAGGGACAATTTACAGAAGCCAATTAACGTATAAACCCGCACATCTTTGTTAGTGGGAATGTCAAAGACTAGAGGGCGCAGCTTTAAGGTGAGAGGGGCAAAGTTTAAAGGAGATGTGTGGGGCAGGTTTTTTTTACACAGAGGGGGGTGGGTGCCTGGAACGCGCTGCCAGGGGTGGGGGTGGAGGCAGATACGATAGTGGTGTTTTGATCAGCATGGAAAGGTAAGTTAAAATGAAATACGGGCTTTTAAGAGACTTATAACAGACAGTTCCGTCTAGTTTATTGTCACGTGTACCGAGGTACAGTGGAAAGCTTTTGTTGCGCGCTATCCCGTGAGCAGAAAGACAATATATGATTGCAATCGAGCCGTCCACGGTGTACAGGATAAGGGAACTGCAAGGAGCTTAAGAAGATCGTAGTTAGGGTGAGAGACGTTGCTGTGGGAGTAGAGGTGTCGGAGTGTGGGGCGACTGTGATGCGGGTTTGTAGATCTAATTCTGTGGCCAGCACGCACATAGTCGCCAGGGTTGGGCTCCAGCTCTGGAGAGAATGAACGGGCGATGTTTCGGGCCGAGACCCTTCTTAAGGCGGGGGGGGGAGATATGGAAGGGCAAGGTGTGAAAACGAGAGATCAAAGGAGAAGCAGAACAAGGACAATGTAGAACGGTTTGTTGTTAGTGGAGGGGATGGTGACAACGATGAAACTAGTCGGAGAACTAGGAAGGGGGAGGGAAGAAAGGCAAAGGGTTAGTTGAAGAGAGAAGTCAATATTCATACCGCTGGGTTGTAACCGCTGCCCAAACGATCCGTGATCTCCATCTCCTTTGATCTCTCATTTTCACACCTTACCCTTCCATACCTCTAGTCTCCCCCTCCCCTGACTCTCAGTCTGAAGAAGGGTCTCAACCAGAAACGTCACCCGTTCCTTCTCTCCATAGATGCTGCCTGTCCCGCTGAGTTACTCCAGTATTTTGTGTCTATCTGCAGTTCCGTCCTACATGCTAGCAGTATCGTGATCAGTTTTGGTCACCTAATTTAATCACAGAAGGATGAGGGGGAACCTCATTGAAACTTATCAAAGAGTGAAAGGCCTGGATAGAGTGGATGTGGAGAGGATGTTTCCACTAGTGGGAGAGTCTAGCACTAGAGGTCACAGCGTCAGAATTAAAGGACGTTCCTTTAGGAAGGAGATGAGGAGGAATTTCTTCAGAGAGAGGGTGGTGAATCTGTGGAATTCTTTGCCACAGACGGCTGTGGAGACCAAGTCAGTGGATATATTTAAGGCAGAGGTAGATAGATTATTGATTAGTGCGGGTGTCAGGGGCTATGGGGAGAAGGCAGGAGAATGGGGTTAGGAGGGAGATATAGATCAGCCATGATTGAATGGCGGAGTAGACTTGATGGGCCGAATGGCCTAATTCTGCTCCTCTGACCTATGAACCCTGCTACAGGAAGGATGACACTAAGTTGGAACAACTGCAGAGAAGGTTTACGAGGATGTTGCCGGGACTCAAAGGGCCAGCGCTGCAGGGACAGGTTGAGCTGGCTCAGACTTTATTCCTTGGAGCGCAGGAGGATGAAGGTGATCTTATAGAAGTGTATGAGGTAGTGAGGGGGATAGAATAGATAAGGTGAATGCACAAGAGAAATTTTCCCAGAGTAGTGGTGTCAAGAATCATTGGATTAAGCTGAGAGGGGGAAGATTTAATCGGAACCTGAGGGGCAACTGTTCCACACAGAGGGTGGTGGGTGTGTGGAACAAGCTGCCAGAGCAGGTAGTTGAGGCTGGGACTATAACAGCATTTCAAAGACATTTGGACAGGTGCATGGACAGGACGGGTTTAGAGGGCTATGGGCCAAACGCGGACAAGTGGGACTAGTGTAGCTGGGGCATGTTGGTTGCCGTGGACACGTTTCCCCAGAGGAAGCCCACACGATCACACGGAGAACGTGCAAACTCCACACGGACAGACAGCACGGGAGGTCTTTGGCGCTGTGAGGCAGCAGCTCTACCCGCTGCGGCACCGTGCCCGCCCTGTGCTGTGATCATGGCAGCATCTCCTCACTGCCCATGTCACCACTCATTGTCATAGAGTGGAAACAGGCCCTTCGGCCCAACCTGCCCATACCGGCCAACATGCCCCAGCTACACTAGTCACAGAGTGATACAGTGTGGAAACAGGCCCTTCAGCCCAACTTGCCCATACCGGCCAACATGCCCAATCTACACTAGTCCCACCTGCCAGCATTCGGCCCATATCCCTCCAAACCTGTCCTATCCATGTACCTGTCCAACTGTTTCTTAAACGTTGGGATAGTCCCAGCCTCAGCTACCTCCTCTGGCAGCTGGTTCCACACACCCACCACCCTGTGTGTGGAAAAGTTTTCCCTCAGATTCCCATTAAACATTTGCTTCTTCACCTTGAAACAATGTTTTGCTCATTCATAGTGACTCTGAGATTCTTGTGATGTCGGCTTGGGCATTGGCCAAGTCTTTAGCCCGAGGACGTATGCACTGCATCTGCTGATCAGTCACTGCGAGAATTTAATAAAAATCAATCTGTCTGCAGGGAAATGTTTGACTTGCAATGACACTGCAGGTCACCGGCAGCTGCATTCACATCTGTCTAATAGGCATATATTACCCAGACTGCCCAGGATATTACAATGTGAGATTTACAGCCCTCTTTATCATCTGCTTGCCAATGTGTAATGGGATTAGTCTGTGTGTGTGTGTGTGTGTGTGTGAATGTGTATGTACGAGTGTGTGTGCCTATGTGTGTGCGTGAGTGTGTGTGTCTATATGTGTGCATGTGTGTGAACGTGTCTGTGTGAGCGTGTGCGTGTATGAGTGCTGGCGTACATATATGTGCATGTTGTGTACATGTGTGTGCATGTTTTCACGGCCGTGTTTCTCTCTCCACACGCAGGAGTCAGGGAGCTGCTGTTCCCCACCAGCCAGACGCAGACAGAGAGCTCCACGGACCACCCTGTACTACCCGCTGCCTCGCCGAAACCGCGACCCACTGCCCCGTGAGTGTGGGTACAGCGTGGGGTACAGGGTGGGGTACAGGGTGGGGTGGGGTACAGGGTGGGGTACAGGGTGGGGTAGAGACTGGGGGTACAGGGTGGGGTGGGGGTACAGGCTGGGGGTACAGGCTGGGGGTACAGGGTGGGGGTACAGGGTGGGGGTACAGGCTGGGGGTACAGACTGGGGGTACAGGGTGGGGTGGGGTACAGGGTGGGGGTACAGGGTGGGGTACAGACTGGGGGTACAGGGTGGGGTGGGGGTACAGGGTGGGGGTACAGGGTGGGGGTACAGGCTGGGGGTACAGGCTGGGGGTACAGACTGGGGGTACAGGGTGGAGTACAGACTGGGGGTACAGTGGGGTACACGTGTGAACATGAACTGTGTCCCCTGCAGGGTGAGGGCGGATCTCCCGGACAGATGTAACACGGACTTTGATGCCGTGGCTCAGATCCGTGGCGAGGCGTTCTTCTTCAAAGGTACGCATGGTAATCGCACACACGTGTCCAGAGGCCGCGTTCCCGCACATGCGTGTGGCGTGTTTGAGGCGTCCATCCCCCACACACAGGTCCAGCTGCACTGCCCTTCTACATGCACGTGTGTGCGAACACGCGTGTATCTCTGATCTTTCATCCAAACGGCCAGGACATTCCCTCGTGGCGATCGGTGACCGTTTTGTCCAACACTTGCGCTGGGTCCGCCAGGGCCAGCTGGACGTCCCGGTTGCTTCAACTCCCCCGCCCATCCCCACGCTGACCTCTCCGTCCTGGGCCTCCTCCACTGTCAGAGTGAGGACCAGCGCAAACTGAAGGAACAGCAGCTTATATTTCACTTGGGCAGCTCGCACCCCAGCGGTGTGAAGAAGGGTCTCGACCCCCAACGTCACCTATCCATGTTCTCCACAGATGCTGCCTGACCCACTGAGTTACTCCAGCACTCTGTGTCTTTCTTCGGTGTAAACCGCACCTGCAGTTCCTTCTGAAGCTCTGGCCCACTAGAGTGGTGCAACAGCTCCACTCACAGGGGGATACAGGAACTGCAGGACTCGGTTTGTGCCAGACATACAAGGGGTGGCGCAGCGGGTAGAGCCGCTGCCTCAGAGCACCAGGGACCCCGGTTCGATCCCGACCTCGGGTGCTCTGGTTTCCTCACACATCCCAAAGGCGTGCGGGTCTGTAGGTTAATCGGCCCTCTGTAAATTGCCTCATAGTGTGTAGGGAGTGGATGAGAAAGTGGGATAACACAGAACTAGTGTGAACAATAGTTGGTGTGGTCTCGGTGGGCCGTCCCATGGTAACAAGTTATAGTCACACAGTGTGGAAACAAGCCCTTCGGCCCATAATGCCCACAATGGCCACCATGTCGCAGCTGCACTAGTCCCACCTGCCTGCGCTTGATCCATATCCCTCACATTTGAGGAAGGACATTATTGCCATAGAGGGAGTGCAGAGAAGGTTCACCAGACTGAGTCCTGGGATGTCAGGACTGTCTTATAAAGAAAGACTGGATAGACTCGGTTTATACTCTCTAGAATTTAGGAGATTGAGGGGGGATCTTATAGAAACTTACAAAATTCTTAAGGGGTTGGACAGGCTAGATGCAGGAAGATTGTTCCCGATGTTGGGGAGGTTCAGGACAAGGGGTCACAGCTTAAGGATAAGGGGGAAATCCTTTAGGACCGAGATGAGAAGGACTTTTTTCACACAGAGAGTGGTGGGTCTCTGGAACTCTCTGCCACAGAGGGTAGTTGAGGCCAGTTCATTGGCTATATTTAAGAGGGAGTTAGATGTGGCCCTTGTGGCTAAGGGGATCAGAGGGTATGGAGAGAAGGCAGGTACGGGATACTGAGTTGGATGATCAGCCATGACCATAATGAATGGCGGTGCAGGCTCGAAGGGCCGAATGGCCTACTCCTGCACCTAATTTCTATGTTTCTATTTCTCGGTATTAAATTCCATCAACCATTCCTCCGCCCACCTGGCCAATCGATCCAGACCCTGCTGCAATCGTTCACTATCGGCAAAACCACTCACTTTTGTATCATCAGCAAACTTGCTAATCTTGCCCTGTATGTTCTCATCCAAATCATCTGTAGATCTCAGTCTCAGTCCTAAATGGACAACCCCTTCCTTATTCTTAAACTGTGTTCCTTGGTTCTGGACTCCCTCAACATGGGGAACATTTTTCCTGCTTCTAGCCTGTCCAACCCTGTCATTATTTGATATGTTGATATCAACGTTAGCAGTTGTGTTGTGTTTGTGCCAACAGGGAAGTACTTTTGGCGCCTGACCCGGGACCGGCACCTGGTGTCCTTGCAGCCGGCAGAGATCCAACGGTTCTGGCGAGGACTCCCGCCCAACATGGGCAGCGTGGACTCGGTATACGAGAGGACCACCGACCACAAAATAGTCTTCTTCAAAGGTAACTGCTCCATCCGCGGCCAACCTCCCATCAGTCAGGGCTTGGACTACACCACCCTTCGGCCCATCTTGTCCATACCGGCCAACGTGTCCCAGCCACAAAGATAGACACAAGATGCTGGAGTAACTCAGCGGGACGGGCAGCATCTCTGGATTGGTTTTCTTGGATTTCTTCATGTCCCACCTGCCAGCTTTTCATTCATGTCCCTCCAAACCTGTCCTATCCATGTACCTGTCTAACTGTTTCTTAAACGTTGGGATAGTCCCAGCCTCAACTACCATCTCTGGCAGCTCGTCCCATACACCCACCACCCTCTGTGTGGAAAAGTTACCCCTCAGATTCCTATTAAATCTTTTCCCCTTCACCTTGAACCTGTGTTCTCCGGTCCTCGATTCCCCTACTCTGGGCAAGAGACTCTGTGCATCTACCCAATCTATTCCTCTCATGATCTTATACACCTCGATAAGATCTCCCCTCAACCTCCTGTGCTCCAGGGAATAGAGACCCAGCCTACTCAACCTCTCCCTGTAGCTCACACCCTCTAGTCCCAGCAACATCCTCGCAAATCTTCTCTGAACCCACTCCAGCTTGACAATATCTTTCCTATAACATAATGCCCAGAACTGAACACAATACTGTTTGTAGACACAGAATGTTGGACTAACTCAGCGGGACAGGCAGCATCCCTGGAGAGAAGGAATGGGTGCCTTTTTGAGTCAAGCCCCTTTTCAGACTGAATCAGGGGAGAGGGTGACACAGAGATAAGGAAGGGTAAGGTGCAAAAATGAGACAAAGGGGATGGAGATCGAGGGAAATGTAGACTAGATCGTTGGTTGGGAGAAGGTGACAACAGAACAAACGGATAAAATGTAAACGAGGACAGTCAGACTGACGGGAGAACTGGGGAGGGGAGGGGTGGAGGGAGAGATACGACAAAGGCTACTTGAAGTTCGAGACCCTCTGGTCCCAGCAACATCCTTGTCATGATGTCATCATGTTGACGCTCGATCAGTCTTTGCGCGCGTTCACGCCTCTGTACCTTCTGCCGGACGGGAGCGGGGAGATGAGGGAATGACCGGGGTGGGACAGGGACACGTGTTTGATGATGTCGGCTGCTTTCCCCAGGCAGCGTGAAGTGTAGATGGTGGGGAGTGTGGTGTGTGTGGACTGTGTGTGTGGGACTGGGCCACATCTACAATGGTGGGGAGTGTGTGTGTGTGTGTGTGGGACTGGGCCACATCTACAATGGTGGGGAGTGTGGGCTGTGTGTGGGACTGGGCCACATCTACAATGGTGGGGAGTGTGGTGTGTGTGGGACTGGGCCACATCTACAATGGTGGGGAGTGTGTGTGTGTGTGTGTGGGACTGGGCCACATCTACAATGGTGGGGAGTGTGGTCTGTGTGTGGGACTGGGCCACATCTACAATGGTGGGGAGTGTGTGTGTGTGTGTGTGGGACTGGGCCACATCTACAATGGTGGGGAGTGTGGTGTGTGTGTGTGTGGGACTGGGCCACATCTACAATGGTGGGGAGTGTGGTGTGTGTGTGTGTGGGACTGGGCCACATCTACAATGGTGGGGAGTGTGGTGTGTGTGTGTGTGGGACTGGGCCACATCTACAATGGTGGGGAGTGTGTGTGTGTGTGGGACTGGGCCACATCTACAATGGTGGGGAGTGTGGTCTGTGTGTGGGACTGGGCCACATCTACAATGGTGGGGAGTGTGGTCTGTGTGGGACTGGGCCACATCTACAATGTGTGGAGTGTGGTGTGTGTGGGACTGGGCCACATCTACAATGGTGGTCTGTGTGTGGGACTGGGCCACATCTACAATGGTGGGGAGTGTGTGTGTGTGTGGGACTGGGCCACATCTACAATGTGTGGAGTGTGGTGTGTGTGGGACTGGGCCACATCTATAATGTGTGGAGTGTGGTGTGTGTGGGACTGGGCCACATCTACAATGGTGGGGAGTGTGGTGTTGCCACATCTACAATGGTGGGGAGTGTGGTGTGTGTGGGACTGGGCCACATCTACAATGGTGGGGAGTGTGGTCTGTGTGGGACTGGGCCACATCTACAATGGTGGGGAGTGTGGTCTGTGTGACGGACTGGGCTACATCTACAATGGTGGGGAGTGTGGTCTGTGTGGGACTGGGCCACATCTACAATGGTGGGGAGTGTGGTCCATGTGGGACTGGGCCACATCTACAATGGTGGGGAGTGTGGTCCATGTGGGACTGGGCCACATCTACAATGGTGGGGAGTGTGGTGTGTGTGGGACTGGGCCACATCTACAATGGTGGGGAGTGTGGTCTGTGTGGGACTGGGCCACATCTACAATGGTGGGGAGTGTGGTCCATGTGGGACTGGGCCACATCTACAATGGTGGGGAGTGTGGTCCATGTGGGACTGGGCCACATCTACAATGGTGGGGAGTGTGGTGTGTGACGGACTGGGCCACATCTACAACTCTCTTTGGCTGACCTGTTCCAAACCGTGCTGTGATGCATCTGTAGAGGCTGATGGGTGGTGGCGACACGCCGAACTTCCTTCATCTTCCAGTGGGTGATACTTGGTGTAGATTGAGAATTGGCCGCGAGATATGAAACACAGTTGGGATTGGTATTTTTAAGGCAGAGTTAGACAAATTCTTGATTAGAACGGGTGTCAAGGGTTATGGGGAGAAGGCAGGAGAATGGGCTTAGGAGACAGAGATCAGCCGTGATTGAATGGCGGCGTAGACTCGATGGGCCGAATGGCCTAATTCTACTCCTAGTAGCAATGTTACAAAATTTTGAGATTTTAAAAATCAAGTCTGCAATTTATCCCATCAGATAAAGCATAAAAATAAGTTTAATTTGACACCTAATTTACTTTCATATCTTCAGTATTAAGAAAGTTATGGCCATTTTCATACTCGGAAATGAGCATCTTGTTCCCCATTGCCTTTCAATTGACTTAACTCAAAAGCTGTGATCTGGAAAAGTTAAAAGTCCATAACATTCTTAAAAATTAAGAGAACTCAATGAAATTTTCAGTTATTATAGATTGAAGCATTCTGAAACAAATATTAAACAATCTTACTTGGATGACCTGAAATTAAAGCATATAATTAGTTAGTTATCTAATTGTAGCTAATTACAAAATTCAATGAGTAGATCTAAACATCTATCAATTTCTTAAGAAAAGATAAACTTTTTTTAAATTGCCTAAGTGTCCAAATAACATTCACACAATAATCCACAATATAACATAATTTTTAAATTTCATTTTCATGAATTTCTGGGCCAAATGGAAGGATTTTAGTGTTTTATGCCTGTAAATTAATGGCCATTTAAATCAACTAGCGAGTGGGTTTTAGTGGAATGCGGTGGATTGGAACGTTGCGGTTAGCGGTGAAGTCGGGGGGAAAAATACTGGGGGTTCATACATTTTTTGGGGACCCCATTTCGCAACATAAAAATATTATTAAAGCCTCCCGAAAAACCAACTTTTAATATAAAAATAAACTATTTACCTTTTTTTCTCCCCTACGCAAAATCCTTCCCGTTGTCGGTGCTCACGGCTTTTGAAGGTGATTTTTAAATTACTCTAGTTAATAAATAATCTAGAGTAATTTAAAAATACCTTCATTGATGAAATGTCGGAGCGATTTTTCTTCAGCAACCAAATCGCCCGACATTCATCGATTATCCAGGCCTGTGGAAAAACGGCACTTTAAGCCCGCCCCCCTGTGCAAGGCGCGAAAGTCGCGCACACGGGGAGCGGCAGAAGTGCAGCGCCGCTAAAGGTAAGTTTTGTAACATACCTACTCCTAGAACGTGTGAACTTGTGATGAGCGTCTCTGGAATTCAGCGCGGAAACGGGCTCTTCGGCCCAACTAGTCCGTGCCGACCAGCGATCACCCTGTACCCCAGTTCTGCCCCCCCCACTCCAGGGGCAATTTACAGAAGCCAATTAACCTATCATCTCACCGGAGCACCCCGAGGAAACCCACGCAGTCACAGGGAGAACGTGCAAACTCCACAAAGACAGCACCCATATTCAGGATCGAACCTCAGTCTCTGGCGCTCATATTGGGGTTATTAATTTATTGAATGTGTTATCCATCATTATACATTGTCGATGTACATTGTGTTTACAGACCCGTGATGCTGCAGCAAGTAACAGTTTCTTCATTGCGGCTTCATTCCATTTATCGTTTAGTTTAGTTTAGTGATACAGCACGGAAACAGACCCTTCGGCCCACCGAGTCCGTGCCGACCAGCGACCCCCGCACACTGACACTATCCTACACACACTAGGGACAATTTATAATTATACCAAGCCTATGAGACTTCAAACCTGCACGTCTTTGGAGTGTGGGAGGAAACCGGAGCGCCCGGAGAAAACCCATGAGGTAACGGGGAGAACGTGCAAACTCCGTACAGACAGCACCCGTAGTCAGGATCTAACCCGGGTCTCTGGCACAGTGAGGCAGCAGCTCTACCGCTGCGCCACCGTGCCATCCTTGGATTTCAATACATGAAATCTATTGGTACAAGTGGGAAATTAAACACTCGGGGGCACGGTGGCGCAGCGGGTAGAGCTGCTGCCTCACAGCGCCAGAGACCCAGGTTCCACCCCAACTACGGGCGCTGTCTGTATGGAGTTTGCACGTTCACCCCGTGACCTGCGTGGGTTTTCTCCGGGTGCTCCGGTTTCCTCCCACACTCCAAAGACGTGCAGGTTTGCAGGATAATCAGCTCAGTGTAAATGTAAATTGTCCCCAGTGTGTGTAGGATGGTGTGAGTGTGCGGGGATCGCTGGTCAGCGCGGGCTCGGTGGGCCGAAGGGCCTGTTGCACGCTGTATCTCTGCAGTAAACTCTTGCTTGTTGGCTGCTAACTCTTTATCTGGGTGCATCGCCAGGAGACCGCTACTGGGTGTTCAAGGACAACAATGTGGAGGAGGGCTACCCGCGATTCATCGCCGACTTTGGCCTCTCGGTGACCAGTGTCGACGTGGCCTTTGTCTCGCCCCACAACGACACCACCTACCTGTTCAAGGACAATCAGTACTGGAGGTACGATGACCATTGGAGGAAGATGGACCCAGCTTACCCAAAGACCACAGCACTGTGGAAGGGCTTGCCCAGTGGAGTTGATGATGCCATGCGCTGGTCTGACGGTACGTATGTGGCAATGGTGGCCAACCATGGTCGCTCTGCGATTGGAAAGGTGTCGTTAAGCTTGAGTCCGGCACGGTGGTGCAGCGGGTAGAGCTGCTGCCTCACAGCACCGGAGACCCGGGTTCCATCCTGACCACGGGCGCTGTCTGTACGGAGTTTGCACGTTCTCCCCGTGACCTGCGTGGGTTTTCACCGAGATCTTCGGTTTCCTCCCACACTCCAAAGACATGCAGGTTTGTAGGTTAATTGGCTTGGTCTAATTATAAATTGTCCCTAGTGTGTGTAGGATAGTGTTAGTGTGCGGGGATTGCTGGTCGGCGCGGACTCGGTGGGCCGAAGGGCCTGTTTCCGTGCTGTATGTCTAAACTAAACTAGACGTAGGTGTAAGGTGAGAGGTGGGGGACGGGCCCTCAGTTCAGGTGGGACCAGCTTAGATGGGAGATAGACAGAGTGCTGGAGTAACTCAGCGGGTCAGGCAGCATCTGTGGAGAACATGGATAGGTGACGTTTCACAGAGTGCTGGAGTAACTCAGCGGGTCAGGCAGCATCTGTGGAGAACATGGATAGGTGACGTTTCACAGAGTGCTGGAGTAACTCAGCGGGTCAGGCAGCATCTGTGGAGAACATGGATAGGTGACGTTTCAGGTTGGGACCCACTCTCAGACTCTCAATGATTTTTTTTGTGTTTGGACCCTTCTTCAGAGTGACCTATCCATGTTCTCCACAGATGCTGCCTGACCCGCTAAGTTACTCCAGCACTCTGTGAGTTAGGAGGTATTAGCTATCAGGAGAGGTTGTATAAACTTGGAATGTTTTCTCCGGAAGCTGGGATATTGCGGGGAGATAAACGAGCATGGAATGATGCTGTGGTTTTCTTTGCCTTGTGCCACCAGGAGCAACGTACTTCTTCAAGGGCAAGGAGTACTGGAAGGTGTTGGGCAGCAACATGGAGGTGGACCAGTCATCACCGCAGCCAGTGGGCAGGGACTGGCTGTCGTGCAGTCAGATGCAAGCGGACTCGTCTATAGGGGAGCGCGCCGAGTCGCGCCCGCGGTCAGCCCCGCAGCCCGGGCACGAGACGGGCACGGGCGGCGAGAGAAGGAACTGCACGTGTGGGTCGGGGGCAGTGACCGCACGACCAGCAATGCGACTGATGCACGAGGCGATCCTCCCTCTCATCCTCCTCCTCGCTCTGCCTCTCTGCCTGGGCACCGTGTAACGGGCAATACCGGGGTTACGCCAGCTAACACCAGCGGCCGCACCATCGGCCCGGGGAGAGTTCACCGCCCGCACGCCAACCCGCCGTGGGAGAGTCTCGCCGACACGTCCAGGGAGCATCGGAGGAAGGAGCGGAGACGCCAACACTGACTCCATGGGGCCTGTCTCCCCGAAACTGCATCTCCAACACAACTACCCGCTGCAAGACTGCCCGCCCCACCACACCACAGAAAACACCAGGACTTTATATTTCTACGGGCAAGGCAGGAACAGAATCCAAGATCCATGGTGGCAACCAACACCACCTGTTCTCAGCTCCTGGCCACAGATTATTTATATATATATATATATATATTATTTTTCACTCACTGGCCAAAGCTTTACTTATCCATTAGTTCCCTGGCGACGTTGGCTGGGTCTGGCGTTGGTCCTGATGGTGGGAGAGTGGAGATACCTACATTGGGAGAGATACCTGGTCGGGAGAGAGGTGGGGAGACTTCTGTGTAGGAGAGGGGGTTGGGGTAGGGATATCTTTGCAGGGGGTAATATCTGTAGACGGATAGATACTTCCAGTGGGAGGAATGTCTCTGGAGAGGGAGATACCTACGGGAGGTCCCATGGTCAGAGAGATGAGGAGAGGTTTGGGACTCTCGGTGATTGTTGTGTGCCCGTGACCTCTGGTTCTCTCAGTCCCAGGCTCGAGCCCCCCCCCCCCCCCCGGAAATCTTAGCATTGATCCACATAATGTAATTAGTTATTTTATTTATTCCTGGTCACTGCTGTTTATTGCTGATCCGGGTGAAAAAATGTATATTTAACAGGGAACGTCAGGCAGTGAATATACTTCTGTTTAAAATTAGTTTTCAGCTCGGATCTGACATTTCCTGTTCATTCCCGATGCCCGGAACATATGAATCAGTGCAGAATGATAGAAACACTCAGCAGGTCGGGCAGCGTCTGTGGAGAGAGAAACAGAGGCAATGTTTTAGAAGCTCGAGCCTTCACCAAGGCATGAGGAGAGAGTGTGAATGAGTTAGTTTTAAGTGGCTTGGATAGAGGATGTTTCCACTCATGGGACTAGAGGTCACAGCCTCAGAATTCAAGGACGTTCCTTCAGGAAGGAGATGAGGAGGAATTTCTTTAGTCAGAGGGTGGTGAATCTGTGGAATTCTTTGCCACAGACGGCTGTGGAGGCCACAAGTCAGTGAGTATGTTTAAGGCAGAGATAGATAGATTGTTGATGAGTGCGGGTGTCAGGGGTTATGGGGAGAAGGCAGGAGAATGGGGTTGGGAGGGAGATATAGATCAGCCGTGATTGAATGGCGGGGTGGACTAGATGGGCCGAATGGCCTAATTCTGCTCCGACCACTGATGAATCATGGATCCCTGCATCCTGGGCTCCACAATCACCATTTAGTGACGTTGTAAGTGAAGTTCTCAGGAGATGAAATTAAAGTATTATAGGATTGCAGAGTTTTATTTCCAGTGTGTGTTCTCTTGACTTCATTCTCCAAACCACCATCACTCCATCTGCGGCCCAGAGGTTCTCGAAACAAGGAACTGCAGATGCTAGTTTATACCAAAGATAGACACAAAGTGCTGGAGTAACTTAGTGTGATGAAGGGTCCTGACCCAAAACCTTATGGGTGCACAGTGGCGCAGCGGGTAGAGCTGCTGCCTCACGGCGCCAGAGACCTGGGTTCCATCCCGACTACGGGTGCTGTCTTTACGGAGTTTGCACGTTCTCCCCGTGACCTGCGTGGATTTTCTCCGGGTGCTCCGGGTTCCTCCCACACTCCAAAGACGTACAGACTTACAAAGACAACAATGTTCCCAATGTTGGGTGAGTCCAGAACCAGGGGCCACTGTCTTAGAATAAAGGGGAGGTCATTTAAGGCTGAGCTGAGAAAAAACTATTTTACCCAGAGATTGTGAATTTATGGAATTCCCTGCCACAGAGGGCAGTGGAGGCCAAATCACTGGATGGATTTAAGAGAGAGTTGGATAGAGCTCTAGGGGCTAGTGGAGTCAAGGGATATGGGGAGAAGGCAGGCACGGGTTATTGATAGCGGACGATCAGCCATGATCATATTGAATGGCGGTGCTGGCTCGAAGGGCCGAATGGCCTCCTCCTGCACCTATTTTCTATATTTCTATGTTTGCAGGTTAACTGCTTCTGTAAATTGTCCCTAGAGTGTGTAGGATAGTGCTAGTGTGCGGGGATCGCTGGTCGGCACGGACTCGATGGGCCGAAGGGCCAGTTTCTGTGTTGTTTCTCTAAACTAAACTAGAGTCACCCTCCACAGATGCTGCCTGACCCGCTGAGTTATTCCAGCACTCTGTGTTCTCATATATAGTATTCTTAGAATCATAGAATCATAGAAAATAGGTGCAGGAGTAGGCCATTCGGCCCTTCGAGCCTGCACCGCCATTCAATATGATCATGGCTGATCATCCAACTCAGTATCCTGTACCTGCCTTCTCTCCATACCCCCTGATCCCTTTAGCCACAAGTGCCACATCTAACTCCCTCTTAAATATAGCCAATGAACTGGCCTCAACTACCTTCTGTGGCAGAGAATTCCACAGACTCACCACTCTGTGTGAAATCTTCCTGCATCTAGCCTGTCCAACCCCTTAAGAATTTTGTAAGCCTCAATAAGATCCCCCCTCAATCTTCTAAATTCCAGTGAGTACAAGCCGAGTCTATCCAGTCTTTCTTCATATGGAAGTCCTGCCATCCCAGGAATCAGTCTGGTGAACCTTCTCTGTACCCCCTCTATGGCAAGAATGTCTTTGCCTGGATAACACGGCAGGTTCCTTACTGTACCTTGCGGGGGTGGAAGATTGCGATCTTCACGAGAGCCAGAGAGACAGGCGCATGGAGGGATACGGATCAGGTGCAGGCAGAGGGGAGAGGATACAAAGAACTGTATTTAGCACGTCCCCCTCAGACAGGGTCTTGCTTTGTGACACATTTAGAGACAGCGCTGAGCAGGGAGGTTGCAGCTGTGTAAGTCATTACCGAGGCCACATTCAGAGTGTTGTGTTCAGTATTGGTCAGCATCTTATAGGGACAGATTATGTCAAGCTGGAAAGGGTTCAGAGAAGTATTACGAGGATGTTGCCAGGACACGAGGGCCTGAGCTACAGGGAGAGGTTGACCAGGCTGGGTCTCTATTCCCTGGAGCGCAGGAGGATGAGGGTGATCTCATAGAGGTGTATAAAATCATGAGAGGAATAGATCGGGTAGATGCACAGAGTCTCTTGCCCAGAGTAGGGGAATCGAGGACCAGTGAATGTGGGTTGCAGTTTTGGGGGGGGGGGGGGGGGAATTAAACAGGAACACGAGGGGTACGTTTTTTTACACAAAGGGCGGTGGGTGTATGGAACAAGCTGCAGGAGGAGGTAGTTGAGGCAGGGACTACCACAACATTTAAGAAACATTTAGACAGGTACATGGATAGGACAGGTTTGGAGAGATACGGGCCAAACGTGGGCTGGTGGGACTAGTGTAGCTGGGACATGTTGGCCGGTGTGGGCAAGTTGGGCTGAGCGGCCTGTTTCCGTGCTGTATCACTCTATGATTCTATGTCTCTATGGCACATAGTTTCGAGTGATACAGCACGGAAACAGGCCCTTCGGCCCACCGAATCCGCACCGACCAGCGATCCCCGCACACTAACATGACCCTACACACTGGGGACAATTTACCTTTATACCAAAGCCAATTAACCTACAAGCCTGCACGTCTTTGGAGTGGGAGGAAACCGGAGCACCCGGAGAAAACCCACGCGGCCACGGGGAGAACGTACAAACTCCGTACAGACAGCGCCTGTAGTCGGGATCGAACCCGGGTCTCTGGCGCTGTGAGGCAGCAGCTCTACCCGCTGCGCCATCGTACTGATATCAAATGTGTTTAATATCGCCCCCGTGAGGCACTGTGGGGAATTTGATGCATTAAATGCGAGTTCCACTTTCATCACTGAAACCCTCCATTCAATAAATGACCATAACACCTGACCAGGCACTCCGCCAGCACCCGTGGGGAGACGTGTGTGTGTGTCTGCGTGTGTCCTGCGTCTGTCTGTGGTGTGTGTGTGTGCGCGTGTGTGTGCGTGTGGTGTGTGCTTGCGTGCGTGTAGTGTGTGTGCGTGTGGTGTGTGTGGTGTGTGCGTGTGGTGTGTGTGCACGTGTGGTGTGTGCGTGTGGTGTGTGCTTGCGTGCGTGTGCTTGCGTGCGTGTGGTGTGTGCATGTGGTGTGTGTGTGTGTGCGTGTGTGCGTGTGGTGTGTGTGTGTGCGCGCGCGTGGAGTGTGCTTGCGTGCGTGTAGTGTGCGTGTGGTGTATGTGCGTGTGGTGTGTGCGTGTGGTGTGTGTGCGTGTGGTGTGTGTGCGTGCGGTGTGTGCGTGCGGTGTGTGCGTGCGGTGTGTGCGTGCGGTGTGTGTGCGCGCGTGGAGTGTGCTTGCGTGCGTGTAGTGTGCGTGTGGTGTGTGTGCGTGTGGTGTGTGTGCGTGCGGTGCGTGCGGTGTGTGTGCGTGCGGTGTGTGTGCGTGTGGTGTGTGCGTGTGGTGTGTGTGCGTGCGGTGTGTGCGTGCGGTGTGTGTGCGTGCGGTGTGTGCGTGCGGTGTGTGCGTGAGGTGTGCGTGCGGTGTGTGCGTGCGGTGTGTGTGCGTGTGGTGTGTGTGCGTGTGGTGTGCGCATGCGGTGTGCACGTGCGGTGTGTGCGTGCGGTGTGTGTGCGTGTGGTGTGTGTGCGTGTGGTGTGTGTGCGTGTGGTGTGTGCGTGTGCGTGGTGTGTGTGCGTGTGGTGTGTGTGCGTGTGGTGTGTGTGTGCGCGTGTGGTGTGCGTGTGGTGTGTGCGTGTGTGTGCGTGTGCGTGTGGTGTGTGTGCGTGTGGTGTGTGTGTGCGCGTGTGGTGTGTGTGTGCGTGTGGTGTGTGTGTGCGTGTGGTGTGTGCGTGTGGTGTGTGCTTGCGTGCGTTAGTCTCCAGCCCGGAGTGAACTGCTGGACTGACAAATATAGTGAAATGTGCAGGAAGGAACTGCAGATGCTGGTTTAAACCGAAGATAGACACAAAGTGCTGGAGTAACTCAGCGGGACAGGCAGCATCTCTGGAGAGAGGGAATGGGTGACGTTTTGGGTCGAGACAGAAGAAGTGTCTTGACCTGAATCGTTACCCATTCATAGAAACATAGAAAATAGGTGCAGGAGTAGGCCATTCGGCCCTTCGAGCCAGCACCGCCATTCAATATGATCATGACTGATCATCCACAATCAGTACCCTGTTCCTGCCTTCTCCCCATAGTCCCTTGACTCCGTTATCCCGACTAGCTAAATCTAAAGGGCCTGTCCCACATACGTGACCCTGGCTCGCACATTACACGACCACGGTATGGCCGCGCGGGGCCGGTCCCACTTAGAAGCGCGGAGTTGTACGGGGCTGGTTCCGACATCGCGCGGGGCTCCAAAATTCTGGCAGTGGCCGAAATCTTCGCCTGCAAACGGCCTGTCGGCACGCAGGCGCATTGCGTTCGTACGCAGCGTCCTGGCGACGTACGCCTAGCGCGTGCGTGATGACATCACCGCCCAACGCCATGTGACGCCCAAATTCAGTCGGCCTTCCTCCTACCCAGCTGATTGGTCAGCATGACGCAAATGACATCACGCACGAGCTTTGCGTGAACTCCGCTTCCGTTTGGTCGTGTCAAACGCACGCAATCGCACGCAAGTGGGACAGGCCCTTAACTCTCTCTTGAAAACATCCGGTGAATCGGCCTCCACTGCCTTCTGTGGCAGAGAATTCCACAGATTCACAACTCTCTGGGTGAAAACGTTGTTCCTCATCTCAGTCCTAAATGGCCTTCACCTTATTCTCAAACTGTGACCCCTGGTTCTGGACTCCCCATATTTTACTTTCCAGAGATGCTGCCTGTCTCGCTGAGTTACTCCAGTTTCTCGTACCTATTTACAATGAAAAATGTCCTGTATGCGGGGAGAGAGGGTGCAGGCAGGGTCACGCCTCTACGCTGCATGTCCAGCTAACTCTTGCTGTGGCCACACACACAGCACTGTCCAGGGACCGGTGTAACTTCAGCAGAATAAATTACGCTGAGTAGGACTGGCAGCCAACGCAACGTCTGGCACAGAAGCTGCTGACATCGACACTGCTGGTCCTAGACACAGTATCTTGTGCAGCTCACACCGGGGTCATTAGGTCACAAGTGATAGCAGCAGAATTAGGCCATTCGGCCCATCAAGTCTACCATTCAATCATGGCTGATCTATCTCTCCCTCCTAACCCCAATCTCCTGCCTTCTCCCCATAACCCCTGACACCCGCACTAATCATTAATCTATCTATCTCTGCCTTAAAAATATCCACTGACTTGGTCTCCACAGCCTCTGATTCACCACCCTGACTAAAGAAATTCCTCCTCATCTCCTTCCTAAAGGAACGTCCTCTAATACTGAGGCTGTGATGTCAGGTGAACAGCTTCACATCTGTGCTGCTCACTTGTACATTGCCTGTGTGGGTGTGTGTTTGTGGTGTGTTTCTGTGTGTGTTTAGTGTATGTTTTTGATGTGTGTGTGTCATGTATGTGTATTTGTGTGCATGTCTCTGTATGTGTGTGCATGTCTGTGTGTGTATGTCTGTGTGTGTGTGCGTGTGTTGTGTGCGTGTGTGTATGTCTGTGTGTGCGCGCGTTGTGTGTGTGTGTGTATGTCTGTGTGTGTGTGCGTGTGTGTATGTCTCTGTATGTGTGTGTGTGTGTGTGTGTGTGCGTATGTCTGTGTGTGTGTGTGCGTGTTGTGTGCGTGTGTGTGCGTGTGTTGTGTGTGCGTGTGTTGTGTGTGTGTGTGCGCCTTCATGTGTGTATGGCAGGTGGGGGCATCAATGATCGGGTGTGTAGGACGGTTTAAACTGAAGATAGAAACAAAATGCTGGAAACTCAGCGGGACAGGCAGCATCTCTGGAGACAAGGAATGGGTGACGCTTCGGGTCTGAAGAAGGGTCTCGACCTGAAACATCATGCATTCCTTCTCTCCAGAGACATTGCCTGTCCCGCTGAGTTACTCCAGCTTTTTGTGTCTACCTTCATGTATCTGTACACTGTAAACGGCTCGATCATAATCACGTGTTGTCTTTCCGCCGGCTGGTTAGCTCGCAACAGAAGCTTTTCACTGTACCTCAGTACACGTGACAATAAACTGAACTGTACTGTTGCACCAGAGTGCTGCTGGTCACCGTGACCTGGCAGTGTGCACAGTTTCAGTGCTGGCCAAACGCCAGCCAGGATTTGCCGAGCTCAGCAGCAACTCAGCTCTGACACAAACCAGATGTGACTTCGCTTAGAGATTTAGTTTAGAGATACAGCGCGGAAACCGGCCCTTCGGCCCACTGAGTCCACGCCCACTAGCGATCCCCGCACACTAACACGACTCTACACACACTAGGGACAATTCACACTTGCACCTAGCCAACTAACCTACAAACCGATGATCTCAGAGAAAACCCACGCAGGTCACAGGGAGAACGTGCAAACTCCAGACAGACAGCACCTGTGGTCAGGATGGAATCCGGGTCTCTGGCGCTGCGAGGCAGCAGCTCCACCCGCTGCGCCACCGTGCTGCCCAACGTATTCTTCAGTGTAACGTGAAGACCTCATTGAAACTTACTGAATAGTGGGCGGCCTGGATAGAGTGGATGTGCAGAGGATGTTTCCACTGGTGGGAGAGTCTAGGACCAGAGGTCACAGCCTCGGAATTAAAGGACGTTCCTTTAGGAAGGAGATGAGGAGGAATTTCTTTACCCAGAGGGTGGGGAACACTTACATTTAGACATACTAGAAAAACAACAAAAGTCAAAATGACAGACACACTGTTTTTTTTGTTTGTTTTTTTACAAAATGCTTTTATTCAGAACAAACTAATACAAAGTTGTAACTGGATCAGAGAATGCCTATGTTGGCATTTTACAAAGAAAGTTATCAAATTAAAATATTAACATTTTTGTCAATAATACATTTGACCTCCTGCGGTGACCAGTGTTCACGTAAGGGCTCCACCGTCCCCGTGGACACCGCGTGCGTGTTCCCTCTCCAGCGTCACGCGGGCACGGACGTAACCCCGGGAAAGGGGCGGGCAGACAGACAGACACACTGCTGGCGAGGTTGCCGATGACCTGGTATTCCGCGTGTGTAGCTCACACGTGTGAACTTTGGCCTCCAATAACCTCTCTTGCACCAAGCGAGATTCCCCTTATCCTGTATCTCTTCACCGCGGGTGGCTAGATTGTAATCAGGTATGTG
Organism: Raja brachyura; assembly: GCA_963514005.1. The sequence goes on along the minus strand of CAUPSL010001343.1, from coordinate 24,291 downwards.
CAGGGAGGAACTGCAGATGCTGGTTTACACAGAAGATAGACACTAAATGCTGGAGTAACTCACTCAGTGGGACAGGCAGCGTCTCTGGGGAGAAGGAAGGGGTGACGTTTCGGGTCGTGACCCTTCGCCAGATCCTTCTTGTAACCTTGTGTTGTTTTTTCCACTGACGGGATAGCCGGCAACAACACTGTACCTCGGTACCACTGTACCGACAGTAAACTAGACGGAAAGAATGAATACGTTTATTGGCCAAGTATTCACATACAAGGAATTTGCCTTAGTGCTCCACCCACAAGTGACAACATGACATACAGTGACAATGAGGAATGACACATAAAACATTAATAATAAAACATTATCGATTAAACATGTGAATTAAATAGCAAAAGGAGGCTGCAGGTTATTGGTTATCGAGTAGAGCTACTACTCGGGGAGAACTGGACTCAACTACCCTCCTCTTCCCCCGTCAGCTGGCGCCTTTCCCCTCCTTTACACTCTATCTACTTTTATCCCCCCCCCCCCTTCCACCCACATCCTTTCCTCCGGCTTCACTTTTCACTCCTCCTCTTTCCTGTTTGTTTGGTCTCTTTTTTTAGTTTAGTTTCGAGATACAGCGTGGAAACAGGCCCTTCGGCCCATCGAGTCTGCGCAGACCAGCGATCTCCCCACGTTAACACTATCATACACACACTAGGGACATTTTTTATATTTACACCAAGCCAATTGACCTACAAAACTGTACATCTTTGGAGTGTGGGAGGAAACTGGAGCACCCGGAGAAAACCCACGCGGGTCATGGGGAGAACGTGCAAACTCCGTACAGACAGCACCCGTAGTCAGGATCAGTCTGTGGAATTCCCTGTCGCAGGGCGGTGGAGGCCGGTTCTCTGGATACTTTCAAGAGAGAGCTAGATAGGGCTCTTAAAGATAGCGGAGTCAGGGGATATGGGGAGAAGGCAGGAATGGGGTACTGATTGGGGATGATCAGCCATGATCACATTGAATGGCGGTGCTGGCTCGAAGGGCTGAATGGCCTCCTCTTGCACCTATTGTCTGTTGTCTACTGTCAATCCCGGGTCTCTGGCGCTGTGAGGCAGCAACTCTACCGCTGTGCCATTGTGCTGCCCCAGAGATAAAAGGTTAAGCCGGTTTCTCTCTCCACAGATGCTGCCTGACCTACTGAGTGTTTGCAATTTGTAAACAAATGTTTATATTTGGCAGTCATAGTTTCATTGGCCATATGGGTCAATAACTCTTAAAGATGTTTAATGGGCGTGAGCGTGAAGGTGTGCAGAGGTGAATGGTCACTGTTTCAGTATGGCCACTCTGTACGTTCCCCTCGCACACCTCCTCCTCGTCTAGACAGCCACATGTGGCGCCACATCTGCCCATTGTTATCCACACATTCAGCCTCAGCATCAACAAATCCATCAATTCTCCATCATTCCCCGTCTGTGTGTGTGTCTCTATCTCTTTCTCCTCGTCTCTCTCTCTTTGTCTGTCTGTCTGTGTCTCTCTCTGTCTGTCTGTCTCTCTGTGTGTCTCTCTGTGTGTCTGTCTCTCTGTCTGCCTGCCTCACTCTCTCTCTCTCTGTCTGTGTCTCTCTCTGTGTCTGTCTCTCTGTCTGTCTGTCCGTCTGTCTGTCTCTCTCTGTCTGTCTGTGTCTCTCTCTGTCTCTCTCTCTCTCTCTCTCTGTGTCTCTCTCTGTCTGTCCATCTCTCTCTGTTTGTCTGTCTGTCTCTCTCTCTCTGTCTGTGTGTCTCTCTCTCTGTCTGTCTGTCTCTCTCCGTCTGAATGTCCATCTCTCTCTCTCTGTCTGTCTCTCTGTCTGTGTCTCTCTGTCTGTCTGTCCATCCTCTCTGTCTGTCTGTGTGTCTCTCTCTGTGTGTGTGTCTCTCTCTCTCTCTCTCTGTCTGTCTGTCTGTCTGTCCATCCTCTCTGTCTGTCTGTCTGTCTGTCTGTCTGTCCATCCTCTCTGTCTGTCTGTCTGTCTGTCTGTCTGTCTGTCTGTCTGTGTCTATTAGCTGCAGTTTCCGCTTCTCAGCACAAACCCGGCGCTTGCGTGATTTCAGCACAGAGAGAGAGAGAGAAAACAAACAAACAAACAGGGAGATAGAGAGGCAGCAGCAGCAGCAACAACAACAGCCGCATCCTCCATGCAGCCGCTGTGACCGGTCCCGGTGTCTGTCTGTGTCTGTCTGTGTGTGTGTCTGTCTGTGTGTGTCTGTGTGTGTGTGTGTGTCTGTCTGCGCCAGAGCGGGGCCGCGGCGACAATGTAGCGAGTGTCCGCCACTGTAACATTATTGTATCGCTGCTGTATCCGCTGCGGCTGCCGACACAGACCGGGCCCCTGTCCCACACACACGCACAGCGGCTGGGCCGGGCCGGGCCGGGCCATGGCGGGCAGGCCGTGTGTGAGGGCAACATGAGCCGGCGCACAGTCCCGGGGTGATGGCGAGAGGCGAGGACAGCGGCCCCGACCCCGGCCGCCCGTGACTCAGCAGCGGGGACCGGGGCAGCCGAGGCCGGGGCTCGGGGCCCGGGGATGGAGACTCTGGGCAGGTTCGAGTTCAACAGGAAGGATCTGATCGGACACGGGGCGTTCGCCGTCGTCTTCAGAGGCCGCTGCACCGAGGTAGGGGCCGGGCACGGGCACGGGCTGGGCTGGCACTGCGGCACGGCACGGCACGGCTGGGTCGGGTCAGGACAGGGCAAGACCCCTGCACCACCCACCCTCCTCCTCCTCCTCCCCCTCTCTCTCCCTTCTCTCCCCTTCGCTTCACGCTCTCCCCCCCTCTCTCAGCCCTCTCTCTTCCCTCTCTCTCTTCCCTCTCTCTCTTCCCTCTCTCTTCCCTCTCCCCCTCTCTCTCCCCCTCTCTCTCCCCCTCTCTCTCCCCCTCTCTCTCCCCCCTCTCCCTCTCCCCCCTCTCCCTCTCCCCCCCTCTCTCCTCCCCCCCTCTCTCCTCCCCCCCTCTCTCTCTCTCCCCCTCTCTCTCTCTCCCCCTCTCCCTCTCCATCTCTTCCCCCTCCATCTCTTCCCCAGCGAGACAAGTTGGGACATGTCTATCCTTGGTTTCCTGGTCCTCCAGAAATATTCCAAATGGAATTTAATCTGGAGGTGGAACCCCATCCCCACTTCCAACACATCCCAATTATCATTCGCAAATTCGAGAGAGAGAAAGTGAACCAGGTCAGGTTAGGGTTAGGGTCAGAAATATAATATGCGCAGGAAAGAACTGCAGATGCTGCTTCACGCTGAAGATAAGACACAAAGTGCTGGAGTAACTCAGCGGGACAGGCAGCTTCTCTGGAGAGAAGGAATGGGTGACGTTTTGTGTTGAGGCCCTTCTCCAGACTGGCATACTAGAGATATTAGTTATGTCACTATAATATAGTGTAAAAGCAATATAAATATGTCAGAAAACAGTCTATTTGGCCAGAAATATGTTTTCTTGCAGTTAGAAGCTCAACCAGTAATCAGTGACTCCCCAGTAAACATGTATAATGTTTGAAGATATTGCAGAGATGTGAAAGGTCACGAGGGGAATAGTCAGGGTGAATAGAGAGATGTAGGAAGAATCTCATTATATATTTATACACACACACACACACACATATATACAGGAGCTTGATATCTGGAACATCCAGGTTGAGGAACAGCTTCTTCCCCACAGCCATCAGGCTGTCAAACTCGACATCAAACAAACTCTGAACAATAACAGCCTATTGCAGTGTATCTGTGTATTTATTGTGTATATATATGGTCTACGGCACACAGACACACTGAGCTTTGATCTCCCGGTCTGTACTACGTTTCTATATTGTGTCGTGCTGCAGCAAGCAAGAATGCCATTGTCCTCTCTGGGACACACGACAATGAAACTCTCTTCACTATATGACAATTAAATACTTTTGAGTCTCGTGTGAGTGCATAGCCTTTTACCCAGTAGGGGAATCAAGAACCAGAGGACATAGGGTTATGGTGAGAGGGGGAGGATTTAATTAGGGACCTGAGGGGCAACTGTTTCACACAGAGGGTGGTGGGTGTATGGAACGAGCTGCCGGAGGAGGTAGTTGAGGCTGGGACGATCGCAACATTTAAAAGACATTTGGGCAGGTATGTGGATAGGAGAGGTTAGGAGGGATATATGGGCCAAATGGGACTGGGAATTAGATGGGGCGAGTGGGTTAGCATGGACGTGTTGGGCCGAAGGGCTCTGTGGCTCTATGTATATGAAACATCATTGTTAATTTTTTTTTTCCAGAAACATGATTGTGAAGTTGCCATTAAATGCATTAACAAGAAAAACTTAATCAAATCTCAAACCCTTCTGGGAAAGGAAATAAAGATACTGAAGGTAAGGGTGCCATTTCATTTAACCGACTGACCGACTGTGTCTGTGGCCAAGGGTTTGCAACTGTGGGATGTTGGGGTTTTGTTCCAACCTGCCGTTTTACCAACACGAGTTATTATTTGCTATTTTTTCAGGAACTGAAGCACGACAATATTGTGGCACTCTATGACTTCCAGGTAACCGCATGTTTACATTGGCTGAAAAGTTGGAGGCTTTAGATTTTACTTTTAGGGATAAGTGCAGAAGCAGGCCCTTCGGCCCACCGAGTTCATGCCAACCAGCGATCACACTAGCACAGTGGTTGTTAACCTGGGGGTCGTGACCTCCTATGGGGTCGTGACCTCCTATGGGGGTCGTTTGGGGCTTTGCTGGGGGTCACGAAGGGGACACAAATAACAATAGACATTAGGTGCAGGAGTAGGCCATTCGGCCCTTCGAGCCAGCACTGCCATTCAATGTGATCATGGCTGATCATCCCCAATCAGTACCCCGTTCCTGCCTTCTCCCCATATCCACTGACTCCGCTATTTTTAACATATCATTTGTTGAGCCCATGTTTAGGAACCACACACCACAAACCACACACAGTATTTTGTTTGCGTATATGCGTACTGGTGCCAAAAAGGTTAAGGACTACTGCACTAACGCTATCTTACACACACTGGGGACAATTAACATTTTCACCAAAGCCAATTAACCTACAAACCCGCACGTCTTTGGAGTGTGGGAGGAAACCGGAGCACCCGGAGAAAACCCACGCAGTCACGGGGAGAACGCGCAAACTCCACACAAATGGCACCCGTTGTCAGGATCGAACCCGGGTCTCTGGGGCTGTGAGGCAGCAGCTCTACCTCTGCACCACTGTGCCACCCCACAACTGTAAACCTGAAATAAAACAGAAAATGGGATATTTAGTGTGCTGAGACCGCCTCTGTGGTGAAAGATCTGTGGAGTTTCAAATTCCACCAGAACCAGCTTTTTTGATGAGTGCGGGTGTCAGGGGTTATGGGGAGAAGGCAGGAGAATGGGGATGAGGGGGAGAGATAGATCAGCCATGATTGAATGGCGGAGTAGACTCGATGGGCCGAATGGCCTAATTCTGTTCCTAGAAGTTATGAATTAATGAAATTATTTAATGGTTTTAATTTTATATTGGTGTTGTCATCAATTTTGTGTGTTCCCTGGTTTAGTTTAAAGATTCAACGGCCTAGTGATTGAATCAGGCTTGTCTGTTCATTATTGTGGGTGATTTAAACAATATTTTAAAGTGTGTTACTAAAAGATATTTTAAGTTTTGACTAGTGTAGCTGAGACATTTGGCCGATGTGGGCAAGTTGGGCCGAAGAGCCTGTTTCCACACTGTATCACTCTGTGACTAGTGTAGCTGGGGCATGTTGGCCGGTGTGGGCAAGTTGGGCCGAAGGGCCTGTTTCCACACTGTCACTCTATGACGACCTAAGTCCCCCATATCTTGTAATATAATTTAGAAGTTATTCAGCGGAATGTTGTAGCTATGTTGAGAAGTAATTGTATAAGGCGTGATGTGTTGTAAATGGGTCAACCGTTGAAGATTGGTGTAGGAAGGAACTGCAGGCCTGCAGCTGCTGGAGTAACTCAGCGGGACAGGCAGCATCACTGGAGAGGAGGAATGGGTCGAGTTTCAAGTCGAGTCCAGACTGAGTCTCAGTCTGAAGAAGGGTCTCGACCCGGAACGTCACCCATTCCTCCTCTCCAGAGACGCTGCCTGTCCCGCTGAGTTACTCCAGCATTTTGTGTCGATCTAAATGAAGATTGGTGCTGAGAGTGGGATTTTTTCTGCCCATTTTCCCATTTGATCATTAACTGATTGGGACAGTTTACGCCTGGCCCTGTGCTTATTGGTATAATATGGGCCAGGCTGGGCTGGGATTGTTCCTGCTGAGCCCAGCTTTATACAACTCTCTACCTGAGCCTTGCAATGAAATATTCTCCCCAGCCGGCCTGTGCGCATGCGTGCCGGAGCCAACAGCTGATCGCACTGTTGCCCTTTCCCCAGGCTGCGGGGGGTGGGCAGTGCGCATGCCGTGGCCGCTGGGAGTTGTAGTCCACTACCGCCTGTGGCTGTGGGAATGAAATCCAATGTCCAGGGTCTGGGCCGGGTGATGTTGGGAGATTGCACAGAGCCTGTTCTCCTTGTACTGCAGCGTGCAACATGCATGAGTGAATGCTACCCTGGGCAGCTCCAAAAATAACATAGAAACATAGACAATAGGTGCAGGAGTAGGCCATCCGGCCCTTCAAGCCAGTACCGCCATTCAATATGATCAGGGCTGATCATCCCCAATCAGGACCCCGTTCCTGCTTTTTCCCCATATCCCTTGATTCTGTTGGCCCTTAAAGCTGAGCCCCTCGGCTCAGTCCACCTAAACCTACCTGATGCTCCCGGTTGCTCAGCACTCCCACAACTTCATTCCAACAACTCCCCCTCCCATTCCCACACTGACCTCTCTGTCCTGGGCCTCCGCCATTGTCAGAGTGAGGCCCAGCGCAAAATGGAGTTACAGTACCTCATATTTCGCTTGGGTAACTTACACCCCAGCGGTATGAACATAGACTTCTCTAACTTCAAGTAGCCCTTGATTTCCCTCTCTCTCCATCCTCTCCCCTTCCCAGTTCTCCCGCCAGTCCCCTGGTTACATTTTGTCTTTGTTTGTTCGTGATCAGGAACAGGTTCTTCCCCACAGCCACAACGTCGCCTATTTCCTTCGCTCCATAGACGCTGCCTCACCCGCTGAGTTTCTCCAGCATTTTTGTCTACCTTCGATTGTTCCAGCATCTGCAGTTCTTTCTTAAACCACCCTTCACAGGTCAAATCTCAAAAAAACCCCAAGCAACTGTATCTGTGTGATTTATCACATTGTTCCTGGTATCGTCTGGTTAATAAATCAACAAGTGCAGCTAGAGAGAGATAAACAAACCGACTATTTTATTGTTTAAGAAGGAACTGCAGATGCTGCAAAATCGAAGGTAGACAAAAATGCTGGAGGAACTCAGCGGGTGTGGCAGCGTCTGTGGAGCGAAGGAATAGCTGACCTATTCTTTCGGGGCTGAGACCCGAAAAGTCACAATAGACAATAGGTGCAGGAGAAGGCCATTCGGCCCTTCGAGCCAGCACCGCCATTCAATGTGATCATGGCTGATCATCCACAATCAGTACCCCGTTCCTGCTTTCTCCCCATATCCCCTGACTCCGCTATCTTTAAGAGCCCTATCTAGCTCTCTCTTGAAAGTATCCAGAGAACCGGCCTCCACCGCCCTCTGAGGCAGAGAATTCCACAGACTCACCACTCTCTGTGAGAAAAAAGTGTTTCCTCGTCTCCGTTCTAAATGGCTTACTCCTTATTCTTAAACTGTGGCCCCTGGTTCTGGACTCCCCCAACATCGGGAACATGTTTCCTGCCTCTAGCGTGTCCAAGTCGTTAACAATCTTATATGTTTCAATGAGATCCCCTCTCATCCTTCTAAACTCCAGAGTGTACAAGCCCAGCTGCTCCATTCTCTCAGCGTATGACAGTCCCACCATCCTGGGAATTAACCTTGTAAACCCACGCTGCACTCCCTCACCTATTCCTTCGCTCCATAGATGCTGCCTCACCCGCTGAGTTTCTCCAGCATTTTTGTCTACCGACTAAGTTTGTTGCTGTCTCCTTGTGTCAAGGTCACCATCACTGGTACTGTCTTTTATCTGTCCCACAGATCAAAGCCCGTGAGTCTTTATGTCCACTTCCTGACAGGGTTTTAATGGAGGGAGAGTTAACGGCATCAGCGGGCTCAGTCCAAGTTCCAGCCATTCGCTGTCACTGCGTCTCTGTCCGTGGAGTATGTACACACTGCAGATAGTTTGGGACAGCGGCAACTTCATTCAGAGCCCCAAGCATCATTTGGTGTCTGGTCCGATAGTAGATCACGTTGTGCCACATTTAAAACTAGACTTGTGAGGGGAATGCAATAGTGCTGACATAGACAATAGGTGCAGGAGTAGGCCATTCGGCCCTTCGAGCCAGCACTGCCATTCAATATGATCATGGCTGATCATCCAGAATCAGTTCCCCGTTCCTGCTTTCTCCCCATATCCCTTGATTCCCTTAGCCCTGAGAGCTAAATCTAACTCTCCCTTGAAAACATCCAGTAAATCGGCCTCCACTGCCTTGTGTGGCAGAGAATTCCACAGATTCACAACTCTCTGGGTGAAAATGTTTTTCCTCATCTCAGTCCTAAACGGCCGACCCCTTATTCTTAAACTATTCCGGACTCCCCAAACATGGGGAACATTTTTCCTGCATCTAGCCAGTCCAATCCCTTAATAAATGTATATGTTTCTATTAGATCCCCTCTCATCCGTCTAAATTTGCAGTGAACACCAGGCCCGGAGTGTGCGTCTGGGTGTGTTGGATATGATCTGAGCGCATGTAAGCTACAAGGGTCAGTCAGTCGGTCAGCTGTGCACCACTCCGCCACTCTGCTGCCCAGAGACTCGATTATCACTGGGAAAGTGAGAAAAGATAGACACAAAATGCTGGAGTAACTAGAGTGCGACGGGCAGCATCTCTGGAGAGAAGGAATGGGTGACGTTTTGGATCGAGACCCTTCTTCATGTTTTGTAAGTTGCGGAGCGAGGGGGTGGGGTGGAGTGCGTCAGGAGAAGCCGTCTGTGATGGCACAGAGAGGTTACTGAAGTGACACATTGCTTTATAGACAATGGACAATAGGTGCAGGAGTAGGCCATTCGACCCTTGGAGCCAATGTGATCACGGCTGATCATCCACAATCAGTGCCCTGTTCCAGCCTTCTCCCCGTATCCCTTGACTCCGCTATCTTTAAGAGCTCTGTATAACTCTCTTTTGAAAGCATCCAGACAATCAGCCTCAACCGCCCTCTGAGGCAGAGAATTCCACAGACTCACAACTCTCCATGTGGAAAGACAGTTGAATTAGCCAGTCAAAGTCTCTTCATCTAGATCTTTGAACACCCTTTGGGATGGGGAATTCCAGTGATTCATCACGAGGTCATAAGTGATAGGAGCAAAATTAGGCCATTCGGCCCATCGAGTCTACTCCACCATTCAATCATGACCGATCTATCCTAACCCCATTCTCCTGCCTTCTCCCCATAACCCCTGACACCCGCACTAATCCAGAATCTTGAGAAGTTCATATTTTGGACACTTGAACCTTCTTCAGGCTGGTGGGTGGATACAGGTGAGGGGGTGTGTGGGGGGGGGATGACTGCACGCTGACCGGGCTGAGTGGGAAGTAACTGCCCGCTAGATGCTCCTAGTGTGTCAGGTGCTTTCACCAGTGCATGTGGCCAGGAGCAGGCATCTTATGCAGGGATTGAATCCAATGTCACATCCTAATCTCAGCACCTTTTTCTCTGTCTTTCACAGGAAATGGCAAATTCCGTCTACCTGGTGATGGAGGTGAGTTGCACCACACATCATAGAGTCATACAACAGGTCCTTCGGCCCAACAAGTCCGTGCCAACCAACATGCCCCATTCACACTAGTCCCATCTGCCAGCATTTGATCCATATCCCTCCAAACCTGTCCTATCCATGTTCTGATCTATATCGGTGAGACCAAGCGGAGGCTTGGCGATCGTTTCGCCGAACACCTCCGCTCGGTCCGCAATAACCAACCCGACCTCCCGGTGGCTCAGCACTTCAACTCCCCCTCCCATTCTGTATCTGACCTCTCGGTCCTGGGCCTCCTCCACGGCCAGAGTGAGCAACACCGCAAGTTGGAGGAACAGCACCTCATATTCCGCTTGGGGAGTCTGCATCCTCTGGGCTTAAACATTGAATTTTCTCAATTCTATTAACCCAGGCTGCCTCCTCCCCTTCCCACCTCTCCCTCAGCCCTCGGGCCCTGGCATTCCCTCTCTCTCTATCTCTCCCCCACCCAAGTCGCACTAGCTTCTCATTTTCACACTACAAACAGCTTACAACGGCCTGTTTCCTTTATCATCGATACTTTTTTGCATATCTTTCATTCATTGTTCTTTATCTCTCCACATCACCGTCTATATCTCTCGTTTCCCTGATCCCTAACCAGTCTGAAGAAGGGTCACGACCCGAAACGTCGCCTATCTCCTTCGCTCCTTAGATGCTGCTGCACCCGCTGAGTTTCTCCAGCTTTTTGTGTAACCCTCGATTCTCCAGCATCTGCAGTTCCTTCTTTAACACTATCCATGTACCTGTCTAACTGCTTCTTAAATGTTGGGATAGTCCCAGCCTCAACTACCCCCTCTGGCAGCTGGTTCCATACACCCACCATCCTCTGCGTGGGAAAGTTGCCCCTCAGATTCTTATTAAATCTTCCCCCCCCCCTCACCTTGAACCCATGTCCTCTGGATTTAGACTCCCCAACCCCAATAATGTGTGGCCTTCCACCTTGTATGTGTCCCTCATGGTTTTATACAACTCTACACGGTTGCCTCTCAACCTCCCATGCTCCAGTAAACTATCGACCCCATCACCATTTGGTGCCCAGCCCTGCCCAACTGTAACATGATGTCACAACCTCTGTACTTAATGTGAAACAAGGAACTGCAGGTGCTGGTTTACAAAAGAAGATACAATGTGCTGGAGTAACTCAGCGGGTCAGGCAGCATCTGTGGAGAACATGGAGAGGTGACGTTTTGGGTTTAGGACTCTTCTTCAGACTGGTCCAAAGAAATTCCAAGAGTCACCTATCCATGTTCTCCACAGATGCTGCCTGACCCGCTGAGTTACTCCAGCACTCTGTGAAACGTCACCTATCCATGTTCTCCACAGATGCTGCCTGACCCGCTGAGTTACTCCAGCATTCTGTGAAACGTCACCTATCCATGTTCTCCACAGATGCTGCCTGACCCGCTGAGTTACTCCAGCACACTGTGAAACATATAAGATTATTAATGGTTTGGACACGCTAGAGGCAGAAAACATGTTCCCGATGTTGGGGGGAGTCCAGAACCAGGGGCCACAGTTTAAGAATAAGGTGTAAGCCATTTAGAACGGAGACAAGGGAACACTATTTCACACAGAGAGATGCGAGCCTGTGGAATTCTCTGCCTCAGAGGGCGGTGGAGGCTGCTATCTTTAAGAGCCCTATCTAGCTCTCACTTGAAACTACCCACTAGCTAGATAGAGCTCTTAAAGATAGCGGAGTCAGGGGATATGGGGAGAAGGCAGGAACGGGGTACTGATTGGGGATGATCAGCCATGATCACATTGAATGGCGGTGCTGGCTCGAGGGGCCGAATGGCTTGCTCCTGCACCTATTGTCTATTGACTGGGGCGGTGGGGGGGGGGGGGGGTGTCTCGGCTCCCGTGACGGCTGTGTCTCGTGTTGTTGGGGTACACTCACTGAACCTGGCTGTGATTTTTTTTTCAGTATTGCAACGGGGGCGATCTTGCCGATTATCTGCAGCGTAAGTCCGCTCGCATTCAACGCATTTGCAGACTGGCCATCCTGGGGTAAAAGGCTCTGACTGTCTACCCTATCTACACCTCTTGTCATTGGATATACTTCCATCAGGTCTCCCCTCAGCCTCTGACACACATGGACAACTATCCTCCCTGTAGCCATGGCACCCATTCACCGCACAGTCACCAGCACGGCAAGAGACCCTTCGGCCCTACTTGCCCATGCCGACCAAGGTGCCACAAGTACCAATTGGGGACTGAACCCCATGGGCCCGATGTTGAACCCTACTTTACGGGATATCTCTCCCCCCCCCCCCCCCCCCCCTGTGCCCTGACCCCAGAGAGCCCCCACTGCCCTGGTGCACGCAACGCTGGTGCCCGTTGTTCAGGGTGGCGCAGCGGGTAGAGCTGCTGCCTCACAGCGCCACAGACCCAGGTTCCATCCTGACCTCAGGTGCTGTCTGTGTGGAGTTTACACGTTATCCCTTTGACCATGTGGGTTTTCTCCGGGTACTCCGGTTTCCAACCACACCACAAAGACGTGGGGATTTGTCGGTTAAACGGCCGTTAATGTCCGAGTCTCCAAACGACCTCCTTGATGATATTGGACTTATTCGCTGTAACGATGAGACTCTTCACTCTGGCGATGGTCTACCTGCTGAACCTGCACGTGTCCCCATTGTTTCCATGTATTGTATTAACATTAGATAGAAAAACATGCATACGGTCATAGAGTGATACAGCATGGAACAGGCCCTTCGGCCCAACTTGTCCATGCCGACCAACATGTCCCAGCTACACTAGTCCCACCTGCCTGTGTTTGGCCCATATCCAAACCTGTCCTATCCATGTACCTGTCTAACTGTTTCTCAAACGTTGTGACAGTCCCAGCCTCAACTACCTCCTGCGCCAGCTCGTTCCATACACCCAAAAGTTCCCTCTCGGGTTCCTATTAAATGTGTGTGTTTGTTATTTACCCAGAGGGTGGTGGGTGCATGGAACAAGCTGCCAGAGGAGGTAGTTGAGGCTGGGACTGTAAAAATGTTTAAAATGCATTTGGACAGGTGCATGGATTGCACAGGTTTGGAGGGACTTGAGAGCCTTTGATAAGGTCCCACATAGGAGATTAGTAAGCAAAATTAGGGCAAATGTTATTGGGGGTGAATTGACATGAATTGACATGGTATTGACATGAGAATTAAGGGACAGAAGTTTAGGGGAAACATGAGGGGGATCTTCTTTACTCAGAGAGTGGTGGCTGTGTGGAATGATCTTCCTGCAGAAGTGGTGGAGGCAGGATCGATTTTAACATTTAAAAGTAAAGTGGATAGGTATATGGACGGGAAGGGATTGGAGGGGTATGGTCTAAGTGCAGGTAGATGGGACTAAGGGAAAATAAATGGTCGGCACGGACTGGAAGGGCCGAGAAGGCCTGTTTCCGCGCTGGAATTGTTATATGGTTATATGGGGTAGAGTGCTGACATGGATAGAAAATTGGTTGGCAGACAGGAAACAAAGAGTAGGGATTAACTGGTCCCTTTCAGAATGTCAGGCAGTGACTAGTGGGGTACCGCAAGGCTCGGTGCTGGGACCACAGCTATTTACAATATACAGTGGCTTGCTAAAGTTTTCATACCCCTTGAACCTTTCCACATTTTGTCACGTTACAACCACAAACGTAAATGTATTTTATTGGGATTTTATGTGATAGACCAACACAAAGTGGCGCATAATTGGGAAGTGGAAGGAAAATGATACATGGTTTCCAAATTTGTTTACAAATAAAAAACTGTAACGCGACAAAATGTGGAACAGTTCAAGGGGCAAGCCACTGTATATCAATGATTTGGATGAAGGGATTCAAAGTAACATTAGTAAATTTGACACAAAGCTGGGTGGCAGTGTGAACTGTGAGGAGGATGCTATGAGGATGCAGGGTGACTTGGACAGGTTGGGGGAGTGGGTCTGAAGAAGGGTCTCGACCCTATTCCTTCGCTCCACAGATGCTGCCTCACCCGCTGAGTTTGTCTACCTAGTACAGTACATGCTAGTTGGTGTGGGCAAGTTGGGCCGAGGAGCCAAGCTTCCTCCATGGCTCTGTGACATAACAGCGTTTTGCTGCGTCTGGGTAAAGGCCAGTGTGGCGTGGGTGGGGGCGCTGATGGTCTGTTTGTGTTCTAGTGAAGGGGACCCTGAGTGAAGACACCATCCGCCTCTTCCTGCAGCAGGTGGTAGGAGCAATGAAGGTGCTGCACAGTAAGGGGGTCATCCACCGCGATCTGAAGCCCCAGAACATCCTCCTCAGCCACCTGGGGGGCCGCAAGGCTAATCCCAGCAACATCCGCATCAAGATCGGTGGGTACCAACCCCCCCCCACCCCCGTATCTGTCCGTGGCTCCAAGCAGACTCCAGCACTCTGTGAAACGTCACGTATCCATGTTCTCCACAGATGCTGCCTGACCCGCTGAGTTACTCCAGCACTCTGTGAAACGTCACCTATCCATGTTCTCCACAGATGCTGCCTGACCCGCTGAGTTACTCCAGCACTCTGTGTCTTTATTTGGGTTGGTTTAAATGGGCTTTGGGTCCAATGGTGAAGGATTGTGAGTTTGGGTGGCTAGCGGGTGGTGAATGGGTGGCCAGCGGGTGGCCGGTGGGTGGCCAGCGGGTGGGTGGCCGGTGGGCGGGTGGCCAGTGGGCGGGTGGCCAGTGGGCGGGTGGCCAGTGGGTGGCCAGTGGGCGGCTAGCGGGCGGGTGGCCAGTGGGCGGGTGGCCAGTGGGCGGGTGGCCAGTGGGCGGCTAGCGGGCGGGTGGCCAGTGGGCGGGTGGCCAGTGGGCGGGTGGCCAGTGGGCGGGTGGCCAGTGGGCGGCTAGCGGGCGGGTGGGCAGCACGGACTGGCTGTGGCAACGTCTCTGACTGACTTCCTGTCCTTGTCTTTCCACAGCTGACTTTGGGTTTGCCCGCTACCTACAGAGCAACATGCTGGCAGCAACACTGTGCGGATCACCCATGTACATGGTGAGTGTCCTGCACCCTCCCACTGCAAGAACGTGCAAACTCCACACAGACAGCACCCGAGGCTGGTCGGGATCAAAAGCGGGTCTCTGGCGCAGTGAGGCAGTGGCTCTACCCGCTGCGCCACCGTGCTGACTGGTTCTGGAAGCAACCGTATAAATAGAATTCCGCTATACAGCATTTTGGGACGGCACGGTGGTGCAGCGGGAAGAGCTGCTGCCTCACTGCGCCAGAGACCCGCTTTTGATCCCGGCCTCGGGTGCTGTCTGTGTGTAGTTTGTACGTTCTCCCCGTGACCTGCGTGGGTTTTCTCCGGGTGCGCCGGTTTCCGCCCACGCTCCAAACATATGCGGGCTTGTAGGTTAATTGGCTTTGGTAAAAACTAAATTGTTTTTAGTGTGTGTAGGATAGTGTTAGTGTGCGGGTTGATCGCTGGTCAGCACGGACTCGTTGGGCCGAAGGGCCTGTTTCCACGCTGTATCTCAAGTCTAGAAGTCTAAACTCATGGTATTTCTAAACGGTGAAGCTGGTGACGTGATGATGTGCATCAGCTCCTGTATACACAGCAGACTCCCGATGCAAATGGACTGAAACTCACTGGGGGGGAAGGCGATTTGGGATCTCGATGAGCTGGAATCGTATCTCCTAAAACCGTTTGCCAGTGTGTGGTGCAAATGAGCTGGGAATAATGAGTTGGTCTCAAATGGCCCATGAATTCTTGCTATTTAGCCCAGCGTAGGTTCACCAGGTTAATTCCCGGGATGGCGGGACTGTCATCTGCTGAGAGAATGGAACAGCTGGGCTTGTACACTCTGGAGTTTAGAAGGATGAGAGGGGATCTTATTCAAAAATATAAGATCATCAAGGGTTTGGACACGCTAGAGGCAGGAAACATGTTCCCCATGTTGGGGGAGTCCAGAACCAGGGGCCACAGTTTAAGAATAAGGGGTTGGCCATTTAGAGCGGAGATGAGGAAACACTTTTTCACACAGAGAGTGGTGAGTCTGTGGAATTCTCTGCCTCAGAGGGCGGTGGAGGCCGGTATCATTAAGAGTCCTATCTAGCTCTCACTTGAAAGTACCCACTAGCTAGATAGGACTCTTAAAGATAGCGGAGTCAGGGGATATGGGGAGAAGGCAGGAACGGGGTACTGATTGGGGATGATCAGCCATGATCACAGTGAATGGTGGTGCTGGCTCGAAGGGCCGAATGGCCTACTCCTGCACCTATTGTCTATCTTACACACGAGGGGCAAATACATTTTTTATCAATTAGCTTACAAACATCTTTAGGACGTGGGAGGAAAGCCGGGCACCTGGAGAAAACCCACGCAGTCTCGGAGAACGTGCAAACTCCACACAGACAGCACCTGTAGTGAGGATCTGATGTAATGGCCTACTCCTGCACCTATTGTGTATAATATAATGTGGCATCTTTATCCTCCAGTTTCTACGTTGCGATTACTCTGCCGTCTCTCCAGAGATGCTGCTGCCTGTCCCGCTGAGTTACTCCAGCACTTTGTGACCAGCTCCTGGCAGTCACGGTGGCGCAACACTAGAGTTGCTGCCCTTCCAGAACCACAGTCTTTCCTTTCCACATCACATCTCTGATGAGACCTTCACTCTAATAAATTGTTGAACGGTCCAGCAGAGCCCTTCGGCACACCGAGTCCACGCCGACCAGCGATCACCCCGACCGTCACACACTAGTTCTATGTTATCCCAGGTTCTCATCCACTCCCCGTACACTAGGAGGCAATTTAGAGAAGTTACTTAACCTACAAACCTGCACGTCTTTGGAGCGTGGGAGGAAACCGGAGCACCCGGAGAAAACCCACGCAGGTCACGGGGAGAACGTGCAAACTCCGTACAGACAGCACCTGTAGTCAGGATCAAACCCAGGTCTCTGGCGCTGTGAGGCAGCAGCTCTACCTGCTGCACCACCGGGTCACGGAGTGATACAGTGTGGAAACAGGCCCTTCAGCCCAACTTGCCCACGCCGACCAACATGCCCCAGCTACACTAGTCCCACCTCTCTGTAGGTCTGTTACAAAACTTACCTTTAGCAGCGCTGCAGTTCTGCCGCTCCCCATGTGCGCGACTTTGGCGCCTTTCAGAGGGGGGGCGGGCTTAAAGTGCCTTTTTTCTGCAGACTGGGAAAATCGATCCATGTCGGGCGATTTCGTTGCGGAAGAAAAATCGCTCCGACATTTCATGAATGAAGGTATTTTTAAATTACGCTAGATTATTTATTATCTAGAGTAATTTAAAAATCACCTTCAAAAGCTGTGAGCACTGACAACGGGAAGGATTTTGCGTAGGGGAGAAGAAAAGGTACACAGTTTATTTTTATATTAAAAGTTGGTTTTTATAGAGGCTTTAATAATATTTTCATGTTGCGAAATGGGGTCCAAAAAAATATATGAACCAACAGTATTTTTCCTCCCGACTTCACCGCTAACCGCAACGTTCCAATCCACCGCATTCCACTAAAACCCACTCGCTAGTTGATTTAAATGGCCATTAATTTACAGGCATAAAACACTAAATTCCTTCCATTTGGCCCAGAAATTCATGAAAATGAGATTTAAAAATTATGTTATATTGTGGATTATTGTGTGAATGTTATTTGGACACTTAGGCAATTTAAAAAAAGTTTATCTTTTCTGAAGAAATGGATAGATGTTTAGATCTACTCATTGAATTTTGTAATTAGCTACAATTAGATAACTAACTAATTATATGCTTTAATTTCAGGTCATCCAAGTAAGATTGTTTAATATTTGTTTCAGAATGCTTCAATCTATAATAACTGGAAATTTCATTGAGTTCTCTTAATTTTTAAGAAAGTTATGGGCTTTTAACGGTTCTAGATCACAGCTTTTGAGTTAAGTCAATTGAAAGGCAATGGGGAACAAGATGCTAATTTCTGAGTATGAAAATGGCCATAACTTTCTTAATACTGAAGATATGAAAGTGAATTAGGTGTCAAATTAAACTTCTTTTTATGCTTTATCTGATGGGATAAATTGCAGACTTGATTTTTAAAATCTCAATATTTTGTAACATTGCTACTCTCTGCGTTTTGTCCATATCCCTCCTAACCTGCCCTATCCAGGTACCTGTCCAAATGTTTCTTAAACGTTGGGATAGTCCCAGCCACAACTGCCTCCTCCAGCAACTCGTTCCATACACCCACCACCCTTTGTGTGGAAAAGTTACCTCCCAGATTCATATTAAATCTTTCCCCCTTCACCTTGAACCTCTGTCCTCTGGTCCTCAATTCCCCTACTCGGGGCAAGAGACTCTGTGCATCTACCCGATCTATCCCCCTCATGACTTTGTACACAACAGAGGCCAGGCGTTGTGATGTAACTGTTGTTATTGAAGCTGTAACAGGGCTCTGTGTCTGGCCAGTGCGGTGATTCATGCCGTCTGGGGTAACTCCTGGTCACAGGGCGGCAGGCAGCATTCCTCAGGCACAGTCCACTTTGTTTATTGTCACAGAATGTCTGCAGCCCTGGGCTTGGGGAGCGTAGGAAACGATGAATTGTAGTTACAAATTACCCCCCCCCCCCGCGCCAGTTCCTCCTTTGTTCCTCCCCCTCCCCCTCCCTCATAGCGAACCCCCCCACGCCGCGTCCTCCATTGTTCCTCCCCCCGGCAGCGGCGTCTTCACCTCTCCGTGTCCGTGCAGTGGTCTGCTTCTTCTTCTTGCGTGTGCCGTGCACGGCCTAAAGTTGCGTCAACTTGTTCTGTTTGATCTATTTGTTTGTGCATGTCGGGTTGATTGCATTAGTCGAAACAGGGTGGACCATGTGAAGGTTGCAATAAACAGTGGTTAACAGCGCAGTGTTGAGGAGAGAGACACAAAATACTGGAGTAACTAACCCAGCGGGACCGGCAGCAGCATCTCTGTAGAGAAGGAATGGGTGACGTTTCGGGTTGAGACCCTTCTTCAGTATAAACTAGCGTCTGCAGCTCCTTCTCACACAGTGCTAAGGAGGTTTATTTTGGGGCTGTGTTGAGTAAGGGAATTCCCAGTGTCCTGTTACTGCAGGTGTGAGGAAGCACTTTACTTTAGACTTTGGACTTCAGAGATACAGTGTGGAAACGGGCCCTTTATCCGTGTGTTGTACACTTACCCCTCTGGTTCCTGATAAATCTCTCCCCTCTCACCTTTAACCTACGCCCTCTGGTTTTCCACTTCCCAATGCCGGGAGAAAGCGTTTGTGTTCAGTGTAGTGAGGTACAGCAAAAAGCTGTCTTGTTGCGAGCTACCAGTCAGCGGGAAGACTGTACATGGTAGACACATAAAACGGGAGTAACTCAGCGGGTCAGGCAGCATCTGTGGGGAACATGGACAGGTGACGTTTCACAACGTATAAACCAGCATCTGCAGTTCTTTCCTACACACCAAGTCTTGTCAGTAGGTTGACACGGTGGCGCAGCGGGTAGAGCTGCTGCCTCACAGCGCCAGAGACCCGGGTTCAATCCTGACTACGGATGCTGTCTGTACGGAGTTTGTATGTTCTCCCCGTGACCACGTGAGTCCTTGTAGCTGAGTCGTTGAGTCGGGTTGCTGGTTAGACTGTGACCTCTTGGTTCCAACATGTGTCTGTATGTCTGTCTGTCTCTGCCAGGCACCAGAGGTGATCATGTCTCAGAACTACGATGCCAAGGCCGACTTGTGGAGCATCGGGACAATCGTGTACCAGTGCCTGACGGGCAAAGCACCCTTCCAGGTAAGCGGCATCGCGGCCCGCACGCCCACGTCCTCAATGCAATGACATCAGGGCGGTAGAGCTGCTGCCTCACTGCGCCAGAGACACGGGTTCGATCCCGACTACGGGTGCTGTCTGTACGTTCTCCCCGTGACCCGCGTGGGTTTTTGCGTGAGAGGGGATCTTGTAGAAACTTACAAAATTCTTAAGGGGTTGGACAGGCTAGATGCAGGAAGATTGTTCCCAATGTTGGGGAGGTCCAGGACAAGGGGTCACAGCTTAAGGATAAGGGGGAAATCCTTTAGGACCGAGATGAGAAAGACTTTTTTCACACAGAGAGTAGTGGGTCTCTGGAACTCTCTGTCACAGAGGGTAGTTGAGGCCAGTTCATTGGCTATATTTAAGAGGGAGTTGGATGTGGCCCTTGTGGCTAAAGGGAGCAGAGGGTATGGAGAGAAGGCAGGTACGGGATACTGAGTTGGATGATCAGCCATGATCACATTGAATGGCGGTGCAGGCTCGAAGGGCCGAATGGCCTCCTCCTGCACCTATTGTCTATGTTTCTATCTCCGGTTGCCTCCCACACTCCAAAGACGTAGAGGTTTGTAGGGTAATTATCTTGGTGTAATTATAAATTGTCCCTAGTGTGTGTGCGGGTGTAAGATAGTGTTAGTATGCGGGGATTGCAGACTAGGGCTGAAGGGCCTGTGTCTCGAACGAGCATCTGTGCCGGTGAGGGGGTATCGGGGCAACAGTTGTTTGAGGGGCTGTGTTGGTTCTGGGCCACGTGGAATGATTGAAATCTTCTGATTCTCTCTGATTCAGGCCAACAGTCCACAGAATCTCCGCCTATTCTACGAGAAAAACAAGATCTTGGTCCCAAGGTGAGTCCAACTTCACTTCCATGATGTTTGTGGGAGGTTGTGAGGCTGGATGTTAGACACGGCCCCTGGCCAGAGGTAGTCTCCTGACCAGAGGTGAAAATATCAAAGACTAGGGGTGTTGCATTTTGGGGACATCGAACAAGGGCAGGACCTACACAGTGAATGGTCGGCCTCTGGGGAGTGTTGTAGGGCAGAGGGATCTAGGAGTACAGGTGCATGGTTCCTTGAAGGTGGAGTCACAGGTAGATAAGGTGGTCAACAAGGCTTTTGGCACTTTGGCCTTCATTAGTCAGAGTGTTGAGTATAGAAGTTGGAAGGTCATGTTGCAGTTGTAGCAGATGTTGGTGAGGCCGCATTTAGAATATTGTGTTCTGTTCTGGGCACCATGTTACAGGAAACATATTGTCAAGCTGGAAAGGGTTCAGAAAAGATTTACGAGGATGTTGCTAGGTCTAGAGGGTGTGAGCTATAGGGAGAGGGTGAGTAGGCTGGGTCGCTATTGCATGGAGCATTGGAGGATGAGGGGAGATCTTGTAGGGGGAGGGAGGGGAGAGGAGGTTGGGAAGGGGGGAGCGAGGGGAGGGGGGAGCAGGTTGGGGTGTGTTGCTGACACTGTGTCTTTGTGCTGCCTGCAGTCTTCCCCGAGAGACCTCGACCCACCTGCGACACCTCCTGCTCGGGCTCCTGGTCAGGAACTACAAGGAGCGCATGGACTTCGGTGAGTGCCGGGCCGGGCCGGGCCATGGGGTGGGTGGGTGGGTGTGGGGGTGGACATGCCGTGGGGGTGGACATGCCGTGGGGGAGCCTGGGGTCCCGTCACTAACCCAGGCGCTTGTTCCGTGGTGTTTTACAGGCGAGTTT
The DNA here is from genome assembly GCA_963514005.1 of Raja brachyura. Next base: position 3,005 of record CAUPSL010001343.1, on the reverse strand, counting down.
TTCCACCACCCGTTCCTGGACGTCAGCTCATCCATGAAGAAATGTAAGTTGTGTCGGGGTCACAGGGGTCAGCCCCACCGCACGCCACCGGCCTGAGGGATGTCTGTGTCCACTGACCCCCCCTCTCAGAGTAACCGCCCCACTGACCCCGTCCCCCCCCACAGACCACGTCCCCCCCACAGACCACGTCCCCCCCACAGACCACGTCCCCCCCACAGACCCCGTCCCCCCCCACAGACCCCGTCCCCCCCACTGACCCCGTCCCCCCCACAGACCACGTCCCCCCCACAGACCACGTCCCCCCCACAGACCCCGTCCCCCCCCACAGACCCCGTCCCCCCCCACAGACCCCGTCCCCCCCCACAGACCCCGTCCCCCCCCACAGACCCCGTCCCCCCCCACAGACCCCGTCCCCCCCCACAGACCCCGTCCCCCCCCACAGACCCCGTCCCCCCCCACAGACCCCGTCCCCCCCCACAGACCCCGTCCCCCCCCACAGACCCCGTCCCCCCCCACAGACCCCGTCCCCCCCCACAGACCCCGTCCCCCCCCACAGACCCCGTCCCCCCCCACAGACCCCGTCCCCCCCCACAGACCCCGTCCCCCCCCACAGACCCCGTCCCCCCCCACAGACCCCGTCCCCCCCCACAGACCCCGTCCCCCCCCACAGACCCCGTCCCCCCCCACAGACCCCGTCCCCCCCCACAGACCCCGTCCCCCCCCACAGACCCCGTCCCCCCCCACAGACCCCGTCCCCCCCCACAGACCCCGTCCCCCCCCACAGACCCCGTCCCCCCCCACAGACCCCGTCCCCCCCACAGACCCCGTCCCCCCCACAGACCCCGTCCCCCCCACAGACCCCGTCCCCCCCCACTGACCCCCTCCCCCCCACTGACCCCCTCCCCCCCACTGACCCCCTCCCCCCCCACTGACCCCCTCCCCCCCCACTGACCCCCTCCCCCCCCCACTGACCCCCTCCCCCCCCACTGACCCCGTCCCCCCCACTGACCCCGTCCCCCCCACTGACCCCCTCCCCCCCCACTGACCCCCTCCCCCCCACTGACCCCGCGTCCACCCCACTGACCCCGTCCCCCCCACTGACCCCGTCCCCCCCACTGACCCCCTCCCCCCCCCACTGACCCCCTCCCCCCCCCACTGACCCCCTCGTCCCCCCCACTGACCCCCTCGTCCCCCCCACTGACCCCCTCGTCCCCCCCACTGACCCCGTCCCCCCCACTGACCCCGTCCCCCCCACTGACCCCGTCCCCCCCACTGACCGCTGTCTCTCCCACTGCACACGTCCCCCCCACTGACCGCTGTCTCTCCAACTGACCCCGTCCCCCCCACTGACCCCGTCCCCCCCACTGACCCCGTCCCCCCCACTGACCCCGTCCCCCCCACTGACCCCGTCCCCCCCACTGACCCCGTCCCCCCCACTGACCCCGTCCCCCCCACTGACCGCTGTCTCTCCAACTGACCCCGTCCCCCCCACTGACCCCGTCCCCCCCACTGACCCCGTCCCCCCCCACTGACCCCGTCCCCCCCACTGACCCCGTCCCCCCCACTGACCCCGTCCCCCCCACTGACCCCGTCCCCCCCACTGACCCCGTCCCCCCCACTGACCCCGTCCCCCCCACTGACCGCTGTCTCTCCAACTGACCCCGTCCCCCCCACTGACCCCGTCCCCCCCCACTGACCCCGTCCCCCCCCACTGACCCCGTCCCCCCCACTGACCGCTGTCTCTCCAACTGACCCCGTCCCCCCCACTGACCCCGTCCCCCCCACTGACCCCGTCCCCCCCCACTGACCCCGTCCCCCCCCACTGACCCCGTCCCCCCCCACTGACCCCGTCCCCCCCACTGACCCCGTCCCCCCCACTGACCCCGTCCCCCCCCCCCACTGACCCCGTCCCCCCCACTGACCGCTGTCTCTCCAACTGACCACAGCGGCACCACTGTCGGTGCCAACGATCTCCGGCTCCGTCTCCAACAGCTCCTGTAGCAGCTCGTCCACCTCACACCTCGCCTCACCTCCGGTAAGTAGCACACGCACACGCACGCATACCCGCGCACACACGCACACGCACACGCACATGCACATGCACACGCACACGCACATACCCACGCACACGCCCACGCACACGCCCACGCACACACGCGCACACACGCACACGCACAGGGAGAGGTTGACCAGGCTGGGACTCTATTCCATGGAGCGCAGGAGGATGAGCGGCGATCTTATCGAGGTGTATAAAATCATGAGAGGAATAGATCGGGTAGATGCACAGAGTCTCTTGCCCAGAGTAGGGGAATCGAGGACCAGAGGACGTGGGTTCAAGGTGAAGGGGAAAAGATTTAATAGGAATCTGAGGGGTAACTTTTTCACAGAGGGTGGTGGGTGTATGGAACAAGCTGCCAGAGGAGGTAGTTGAGGCAGGGACTATCCCAACGTTATCCCAACAGGCTGTGGAGGCCAAGTCGGTGGATATTTTCAAGGCGGAGGTAGATAGATTGTTGATTAGTGCAGGTGTCGGGGGTTATGGGGAGAAGGTAGGGGAATGGGGATAGGAGGCAGAGATAGATCAGCCATGGTTGAATGGCGGAGTAGACTTGATGGGCCGAATGGCCTAATTCTGCTCCTATCAATTCTGCTGCTATTTCTTATACAGGTGCATGGATAGGACAGGTTTGGAGGGATACGGACCAAGCACAGGCAGGTTGGACTGGTGTAGATGGGACATGTTGGCTGGTGTGGGAGATTTGGGCCGAAGGGCCTGTGTCCGTGCTGCCCCTCACGTGTGTCTCTGTGTGTGCACGCAGTCCCTGTGTGATGTACAACTACCGGCGGAGAGGAGCCAGGTGTCGGTGGCGACGGAAGCTGCCGGAATCTTCCAGCTCTCCCGCGACTCAGCGGCAAGCAGCAAGAACTCGTCCTGTGACATCGACGACTTTGTGGTGGTGTCGTTCAGCTGCCCCGCGCACGGCTCCGGTACTATCCCCCCCCCC
>CAUPSL010001341.1:0-47222 GCA_963514005.1 Raja brachyura | reverse complement strand
GGGGGGGGGGCGGGGGGCGGGGGGCTTATCTGGAATGCTAGTATGGGGGTTGTGGGCTGAAGGGACTGGTTTCCAGAGGGCTAGTATGGATATTATGGGCCGAATGGATTCTTGGGCTGGTGGCTCCGTCACTCAAGCCTGTTGTGCTGGAAGCTCACTCATGGCTGGTGGGTGACTCAGGGCTATTCCTTGAAACTCCATTTCAAGCAGGGTGCAAGGCCACCAAATTAAAGTGCAGTGCCATACCACTTCAAGCAGGGTGCAAGGCCACCAAATTCAAGTGCAGTGTCATACCATTTCAAGCAGGCTGCAAGGCCATCAAACTCAAGTGCAGTTTCCTATCATTTCAAGCAGTGTGCAAGGACACTAAAGACATAGAGTTGTGACCTCTCCCTCCCCCATTTTGCAGAGAATGAGCCACGCCCACACTTCCTGGTTTTATAGTCCCTCACCCTCCCACTGGAAGGGGTGTGGCCTTCATGGCGTGATTGACAGGAGAGAGAATGTCAACATTTTTTAAACACTAACAACTTTTATTTTTTATCGATGGGAAAAATCCTCGGCACCTGGATGAGCGGAGGGGGACTGAGTAAGATGGCCAAAAATCACAGCAGTATGTGGTAGCTTTTTTTCTAAAAACAATCTACAATGCAAACAGGAAGTGGTTAAGATTAGACTTTTAATTATATAGAAGGCAACGCCACTTTTCAATAAGGCAACGCCACTTTTCAATAAGGCAACGCCACCGCTAGCATTTTCAGTGCAAAGACAGCTTTTACATTTTCAAACCAAAGGCTTGAGGGGGACTCAAGAGTAAGAATCCGAGTAACATCCCAGCTGTAAGTGGTAGCATTTTTTCTAAAATCAATATGCAGTGCAACAGGAAGTGGTCAAGATCAGAGTTTTAATTATATAGATTATATAGAGAAGGCAACACCCAATTTTCAATTAGGCAACACCACTTTTGCATTTTCAACCCAAAGGCAACTTTAGCATTTTCAACCCAAAGGCAACTTTAACATTTTCAACCCAAAGGCAACTTTAGCATTTTCAAACCAAAAGGCAACTTTTGCATTTTTAAACCAAAAGGCAACTTTTGCATTTTCAAACCAAAACACACTTTTGCATTTTCAAACCACATTAAGGGCACTGACAGGTCAGTAAAACCAGTCACTGTTTAGTAGTCATGTGTTCAGTATTATTCACCACTCAGACAGAGAGCTGTGATCTCTCCCTCCCCATCTTGCAGAGAACTGAGGCACCTCCACACTTCCGGGTGTTATAGTCCCTCCCCCTCCCACCAGAAGGGGCGTGGCCTTCATGGCGTGATTGACAGGAGAGAGAATATGAACATTTTTTAAACATGAATAAGTTTTATTTCTCATTAATGGGCAAAATCCTCTTGTCCTGCGCAGCGGGGGGGGGGGACGTTGAGTAAGATGGCCAAAAATCACAGCCATAAGTGGTAGCGCTTTTTCTAAAATCAATATGCAGTGCAACAGGAAGTGGTCAAGATCAGAGTTTTAATTATATAGATTACAATTAAATCTTTAATGAACAAAAAAATCAACGTTTTCTAAGTTAAACAAAAACAATGAAGTGCAATTGGACTCTTATCTTAAGATATGTGGAATTCAGCACTTCATTGTTCACAAACAAAGCGGGAATAACCATTAGTGATGGATTTGAAGACTGTTCTCGAAATGCCAGCCCGCTCATTGTGACGTCATCACTCGGGTGCTCCTCGGCATTTCTTGGTTGTTCTCGGGAAAGCCGAGCCGATGCGCGAGCGTGGAAAAGAGTGCGCAGCGGTCGGGTTCTCGCGGGACACCCGAGCCCAAGGCGCGTGCGCGCTGCGTGTTCAGCGGCTTCAACCCAGCGGCAAAATGACGGTTGGGGGCGGTTTAACGTAACTCGCAGCTCGTGCAGCAGGCTGCGCTTTGAAAGCTCTGCGCAGCTGGCCGCGAGGAGCAGGGCCATTGTGACGTCAACAGCTCGTTAGTTTTAAAAACGTCTCAGATTTGTCAACAATTTGAAGAAATACCTCGCTAAATAATGAATCACATTTGCAGAGGAGGCGATTTTCCAGATCATGAGGTAAATCTATATCAGAATATGTAAAATGTAAAGGGGAGGGAGTTGGGGAGGGTGGGAGCTGGAGAAGAGGGAGGGAGAGGAGGGGGAAAAGGTGTGAGGGGGAGAGAGGGGGAAGTGGGAGAGAGGGGGAAGTGGGAGAGAGGGGGAAGTGGGAGGAAGTGGGAGGGAGTGGGGGGGAAGGGAGTGGGGGGGGGGAAGGGGAGTGGGGGGGGAGGGAGTGGGGGGAGGGAGTGGGGGGGAAGGGGAGAGAGGGGAAGTGGGAGGGAGTGGGGGGGAGAGAGGAGGGGGAAGGGGGAGAGAGGAGGGGGAAGGGGGAGAGAGGAGGGGGAAGGGGAGAGAGGGGGAAGTGGGAGAGAGGGGAAGTGGGAGGGAGTGGGGGGGGAGAGAGGAGGGGGAAGGGGGAATGAGGGGACGGGGAGCCGGGCGAGTGATCGGGCTGCGAAAAGCGGGAAGAGCCCAGGGGGAGAGAGAGCACTAGTACAGGTGTTGACTCTCGACATCTCTCGGGAAACCCGGAGCGGGAGGGACCAGGGCGGTTTAGTTGCTGGAGGGAGGGAGGGAGGGGGGCATGACTTCATTCGCTGTGCGTGCAACATAGCGCAGCAGGCCGCGAGGAGAAGGTTTTTCAAAAGCAAGCGTGACAGACAGACGAGCGGGCAGGGGAGACGGAGAGGAGGTCGTCACCTGTGATAACGACCGCCGCTGCCACGTTGTTGAAGCTCAAGAAACCCAGCGGAGAGCTCTGCTCTGCATGACGTCAACCCACGTAACTGGCTGTGCAATGAAAATCTGCCCAGCTGGTCGCGAGGATCAAAGGTATCGTGACGTCGTGCAGCAGTTGTATTTTAAAACAATTTTAGTTAAAAACTCGGGACCAAATTAACCAAATTTTCAGATGAGGAAATTTTTGAATTCATGAGGTAAATCTCTACCGGAATATGTAAAAATTTCTCCGTTACCGTGTCTGGTTTTGGAGGAGATATGATGGATGTGAAAACAAACAAAGAAACGAACGCACAAAGAGAGTTTTAATAGTTACTGGACCAAGTGCAGACCCGTTGGGTTTGTTCCCCCAACGTTTAGCGGGGGGGGGGGGGGGGCATGCGGCGTCAAACACACTAACCACCCCCACACGCGCATTAACTAACACACGCTAACTACCCCCCTTGATATTATATTAATTTTATTAATTTGCTCCTTTTTCCCCATAACCGCCCGAACCACTGACGCATAGGCCCCAACTCGCAGGGGGGGGGGGGGGGTAGAGAGTGAGGCCAGAGAGAGAATGGGGAGAGAGAGGGCAGGGACAGAGGGAGAGGGGGTTGAAGGGGAGGAGCAGAGGGAGGGTGGGTGAGGAGGGGAGGGAGGAGGGAAGGGAAGGGGGAGAGGGAGGGGGAGGAGGTGGAAGGAATGGGGTAGGCAGGTGTGGAGGGGGGAAGGGTGTTTAGGGGAGGGGGTGGGGCGGGGCGGCAGCTCCGAGAGAGCCCGGAATGATGCGAGGACCAAAGAGCCTATAGCAAGCTGCAGGCTCTTTGCTGAGGACTGCCAAAAGCAGTGGAGGATCAGCCGACCGTGGCTTCCGCCAGCGTTACAGACGATCAGGCCGCGGACACGGAGAGGAGGAGGGAGCTGGGCGACTGAGTCGGCTGCGAAAAGCGGAGTGAGACAGAACGGGCCTGATTCTCTGGAAACCCTGGGGTGGGATGGGAAGGGAATGGCTTCACGATCTTTGCTGCAGAACTTTCTCGTTCTTTCTGCGCCTTTTGAAGAGGGGGGGGGGGGGGCTAACGCACCTCGTGGAAAACTGCACATGCGCGTTGACAACAGCTGCATTAATCCAGAGCGACGGGGGGGGGGGGGGGGGGGTGGAGAATAGGGCCACGAGGAAAGGCATTGGGCAGCTTTTATATCTTTAATAAATGTCAGTTTGGTGATATATTTTAGTAAATATTTTGGGAAGTAATTGACCAAATTTATAGAAATGTGGATTTAAGAAATCATAAGAAACATTTCTACAAGAAGATGTAAAAAATGCACTGTTATTGTAACATCAGCAGCTGGGCTGCGGTCTTTTTTTTAAAACTCGCATTGGCCAACAATTTTAATTAAAAAGTCGGGAAAATAATGTACCAACTGTTCAGAGGAGTGGATTTCTAAAATCACAAGGAAAATCTCTACTGAAATATGTAAATATTGTATTGTAAATGTATTGTATCTCCGTCACCCTAGTAGCCTAACATCATGGTTTAGTGCGGCCTTTGCTGAAGACCGGACCGGCGCTTCAAGCCGCGGGCGCGCTGACTTTAACATTGCGGAGCCTGCGATCCTTTGCCGAGGATCACCTGCGAAGAGCTCCAACCGCGGGCCTGTGGACCTTAACACTGTGAAGCCTGCGGTTTCCGGTAAGAAGCGGCTGACTCGGGAGCTCCATGCTGCAGAGTGTTCCAATCCGTCCCAATGCCGGAGTTTCGGTCATCCCGTCGTGAGGGCTTCGGACATCGGGCTGGCGGCAGCAGCGGCTGCGGAGGGTTCAACAGCCCCGACCACGGGTGAACAAACGAGGAAGATGATGGCACTTTATTACCTTCCTTTACAGTGAGGAATGTGGATTCTGCTGTGGTGGATGTTTATGTTACATTTTATTTTATGTGGCTGTGTGTCTTGTTGCTTTTTTCTTAGTATGGCTGTATGGTTACTCAAATATCACTGTATCTTATTTGGTACGTGACAATTAATTCCAACTTGAACTTGATAAGATTTTCCTATATATATATATATTAAAAAAAAGAATAGTGCTAACTGATCGTGCACATGTGATGGCTTGATTTCAAAGGCAGGGCCGGGGCATTCCCTGAGGGATTCGGGGGGGGGGGGGGGGTTGGAATAGGTTTGTTCTGTGTTTTTCCCCTCAGTTGCTGTCTGGGGAGGAATGCGGCGGCACTCGAGCGCGGGAGGAAGGCTGAGCTCGCCTCCCTTCCCCCGATGCGCATCCGGTCCACCACGGGGGTAGAGGGAGCATGCAGACTCCACACGCACAGCATAGGTGGTCACCCTGCCTGCAGACAGGCCCTTCAGCCCCTCTTGTCCGTGCTACTCTGGGCTTTCTGCAACACCATCTTGCTCTGTCCTGCACTCGATATTGTATTTATTGTGTTTGGCATCACTGTTTGTCTGGCGGGTGCGTGTGAACGGGCGATTTCATCACCTCCCGGTCAATGTGCAGCACAACAAACTAATGAAGCATCTGGAACACAGTTCTCCTGGGTTGCTGCAGGCTGAACCATCAAACTACTACCCTGTTGAGCCCCGTCAGTCCCACAGCACAGAAACACACAGCCATGCCTATCGAAGCTAGTCCCACATGCCCACGTCTGGCCCCTAACCCTCTCTGCCTTCCCCACCCATGCCTTTAGAAAGGAGATGAGGAGGAATTTCTTTAGCCGAAGTGTGGTAAATCTGTGGACTTCATTGCCACAGACGGCGGTGGAGGCCACGTCACTGGCTATTGTTTAGATTTTAGAGATACTGCGCGGAGACGGTATCGGGGCGATCAAGCTCCCCCCATCTCAGCTCCCCGCGCCGGATGATCGGACCTCATGTCGGGGCTAGTCGAACCTCCTGTGACTTGAAGCTTCCCGATATCAGTCTCTACCCGAGGCTGCGAGCTCCTCAATGGTGAAATCCGCAGACCACGGTTGGAACATCGATCCCAGGCAAGGGATGGTAAGTCCAGGGTCCTGTGCTGGGGCTCAAAGTCAGTCTCGAGCAAGGCCACCAGCTCCATGATGTTAGGCTGCAGAGCGACCAGAGATACGATCCGGAAGACATCTCCGGCAAGGTTAGAGATTGAAGCGAAAAAGAGAACATTAACACAAACTTTTAAAAACACACTAAAAATCGAAAAAAGACGAAATGACAGACAGACCGTTGGAGAGGCTGCCATCGCTGATGGCCCCATTCGGTGGAATCCTGCTGCTATGACTAATGAACCTGTCCTAACACCTTTTAAAGATTGTGTTTATATTTGCCTCCCTGCACCTCTGCCTCACTTGCACCTCCTCCAACCTCATCTACTGTATCCGTTGTTCAAGATGTGAACTCATATACATCGGTGAGACCAAACACAGACTGGGCAACCTTCGCTCAGCCCGCGTGAACCAACCTGATCTCCCGGTTGCTGGACACTTTAATTCTCCTTCCCATTCCCACACGGACCTTTCTGTCCACGGTCTACTCCATTCTCAGAGAAGCTAAACGTCAATTGGAGGAACAGCATCTCATATTTCGCTTGGGCAGCTTACAACCCAGTGGTATGAGTATTGATTTCTCTCACTTCAGGTAGCCCTGGCATTCCCCCACCCAAGTTGCACTAGCTTCTCATTTTCACCCAACAAACAGCTAACTACGACCTGTTTCCATTATCATTGTAATTTGTTTGCATATCTTTCATTCATTGTTCTTTATCGCTCCACTTCACCATCTATATCTCTCACTTCCCTTAACCCCTAACCAGTCTAAAGAAGAGTCTCAACCCGAAACGTCGCCCATTCCTTCTCGCCAGAGATGCTGCCTGCCTGTCCCGCTGAGTTACTCCAGCATTTTGTGTCCATCTTTAAGTAATAGATAGATACAGGTGAGGGGGAGCGGGGTGATTAGCAGATGGGTGGACAAAGGCCAGAGATGGGAAGAACAGGAAAGGATGTGAGAGAAGATGAACAGAATGTGAATTCTACTGCAGTTGTACAGGGTTTTGGTGAGACCACACCTGGAGTATTGCTTACAGTTTTGGTCTCCAAATCTGAGGAAAGACATTCTTCCCATAGAGGGGATAGAGAGGAGGTTCACCGGACTGATTCCTGGGATGTCAGGACTTTCATATGAGGAAAGACTGGATAGACTCGTCTTGTACTATCTAGAATTTAGAAGATTGAGGGGGGATCTTATAGAAACTTACAAAATTCTTAAGGGGTTGGACAGGTGAGATGCAGGAAGATTGTTCCTGATGTTGGGGAAGTCCAGAACAAGGGGTCACAGTTTAAGGATAAGGGGGAAGACTTTTAGGACCTAGGTGAGAAAAACATTTTTCACACAAAGAGTGGTGAGTCTCTGGAATTATCTGCCACAGAAGATAGTTAAGGCCAGTTCATTGGCTATATTTAAGAGGGAGTTAGATGTGGCCCTTGTGGCTAAAGGGATCAGGAGGTATGGAGAGAAGGCAGGTACAGAATACTGAGTTGGATGATCAGCCATGATAATATTGAATGGCGGTGCAGGCTTGAAGGGCCGAATGGCCTACACCTGCACCTATTTTCTATGTTTCTATGATATTCGTGAAAGGGGAAAGGGATAAACAAGTCCCGTTCAGGTGGGGCACAGGGAAGAGAGAGGAAAAAAATGGGATGGACAAAAAAAACTGGAATAAGTCAGCAAGTCAGACAGCATCTCTGGAGAAAAGGAATGGGTGACATTTTCCATTGATACCTTTCTTCAGACTGAGTCAGGGAAGAGGGAGACTAGAAATATGGAAAGATGATGTGTGAAAATGACAGAACAAAGCAGATGCTAACGATATTCCAAAAAATTGACGATGTTTAAGGAAACAGGCCATTGTTAGCTGTGGGCTAGGTGAAATTGAGTTACAGACAATGACACTCAACAAGATGACGTAGGAACATAGAAACACAGAATATAGGTGCAGGAGGAGGCCAGTCGGCCCTTGGAGCCAGCACCGCCATTCACAGAAACATAGAAAATAGGTGCAGGAGGAGGCCATTCGGCCCTGCGAGCCAGCACTGCCATATATTGTGATCACGGCTGATCGTCCCCTATCAATAACCCGTTCCTGCCTTCTCCCCATATCCCTTGATACCACTAGCCCCTAGAGCTCTATCTAACTCTCTCTTAAATCCATCCAGTAATTTGGCCTCCCCTGCCCTCTGTGGCAGGGAATTCCACAAATGTACAATTCTCTGGGTGAGAACGTTTTTTCTCATCTCAGTCTTAATTGGCTTCCCCTTTATTCTAAGACTGTGGCCCCTGGTTCTGGACTCACCCAACATTGGGAAGATTTTTCTTGCATCTAGCTTGTCCAGTCCTTTTATAAGTTTCTATTAGATATCCCGTCATCCTTCTAAACTCCAGTGAATACAAGCCTAGTCTTTTCAATCTTTCCTTATGTGTCAGTCCCGCCAACCCGAGGATCAATCTCATGAACCTACGCTTCACTGCCTCAATCACAAGGAGGTCCTTCCTCAAATTAGGAGGCCAAAACTGTACACAATACTCCAGATGTGGTCTTACTAGAGCCCTGTGCAATTGCAGAAGAACCTCTCCTATACTGAAATTCTCTTGTTATGTAGGCCAACATTCCATTAGCTTTCTTCACTGCCTGCTGTACCTGTAAGACAACTTTCAGTGACTGGTGTACAAGGACACCCAGGTCTCGCTGTACCTCCCACTTACCTAACCTAACCCCATTGACATTGTTAATGGGGTTAGGTTTTTGCCATCTAAGTGGATAACCTCACATTTATCTATATTACTAGACTAAGTGGGACCCGTTGGGTCCCAGCATCACATGAGAAGTCTGGTTTCCCAACGCAATATTCCACCTCTCCAGCTGGCCAATGGGGGGCTTTCTGTTGTGCTAATATGGGTGATGTGGGCCAAAGGGTCTGGTTTCCAGAGGGCTTGCATGGACATTGTGTGGGCCGAATGAATTCTTGGGCTGGCAGCTCAGCCACTGAGGCCTGGCAGTACAGTCACTCAGACCTGGCAGGCTGGCAGCTGAGAAACTGCCATAAATTGTGCCCAAACCAGATGACAGACTCTGTGAGAGAGAAGGGGGAAAGGGTGGACTGAATGAATTATTGGGCTGGCAGTTCAGTGAGTCATGGCTAGTTGGCTGGCAGTTCACTTAGTCAGGGCTGGTGGGCTGGCAGGCTGGCAGTGTAGTCACTCACGGCTGGCGGGCTGGCAGTTCAGTCACTTACATCTGGTGGGCTGGCAGTTCACTTACTCATGGCTGGTGCGCTGGCAGTGCAGTCACTCACAGCTGGTGGGCTGGTAGTTGACTTACTCATGGCTGGTGGGCTGGCAGAGCAGTCACTCACGGCCGCTGGGCTGGCAGTTCACTTTCTCAGGGCTGGTGGGCTGGCAGAGCAGTCACTCACGGCTGCTGTGCTGGCAGTTCAGTGGGGGACTTCAGGTGGGGGCTCTCATGGGCTGATGAGGGAGGGGGTGCCTTGCAGCGGGTGATGGGGACGGCTTCAGGAGGGGGAGCATCCTATAGCCAAGCGGAGGGCAGCGTCTTGAGGTGGGGGATGTCAGGGGGGGGGGTGGTGAGCGACCTATTCATGGCCTCTGGACTCACTCACTGCCTTGGGACTAACTCATGGTCTCTGGACTGACAGACTCACTCACACGTGGCCTCTGGACTGACAGACTGAATCACGGCTTGTGGACGGACTGACTTATGCCCGACTTCTGGAGTCACGTCTGACTTTGTAAACCGAAAACTGTAACATCCAGATTGAGGAACAGCTTCTTCCTGACAGCCATCAGGCTATTAAACATAATGAATAAGCTCTGAGCTATGAAAGACTATCTTATTTGTACTATTTGTTATTTGTTGATCACACACACACACACCTTCCACCTCACATAGACACGCACACACGCATACACACACATACACACACACACACACACATGCATACACACACATACATACACATCGCTCGGAAAGGGAGAGGAGGGGCTTCTGCCTCAAGGTCAACTCTGCGTGGTGCTCAGACATGGCAGTCCTGTCCAACTCCTGCTGTCCGCACCTGGAACATCTGGCGGCGAAGTGCCGTCCCTTCTACCTTCCGAGGGGATTCACCTCCATCATCCTGACCGTGGTCTACGTCCCACCCCAGGCAGACATCCGTCTGGCACTGGAGGAGCTGCACGCCGTGGTCAACAAACACCAAACGTCTTACCTCGAGGCATTTACCACCATTGCTGGGGACTTCAATAAGGCAAACCTAAAGAAATCACTCCCCAACTTCCACCAACATGTCTCCTGCTGCACCAGAGGACCAAACACCCTCGATCACTGCTACGCCACCATCAAGAATGCCTATCGTTCTATCCCTCGCCCTAACTTTGGTAAATCCAACCATACCGCGGTGCTGCTTCTTCCTGCCTAAATTAAGCAATTAAAGAGCGCACCCCCAGACGTGAGGACAGTACAGAGCTGGTTGTGGTGGTGGGGGGGGGGGGGGCAGAGGAACAACTTCAGAACTGTTTGGAGTCTGTAGACTGGGCAATGTTCAAGGACTCGGCAACGGACTTGAACGAATACGCCACAGACGTTACAGACTTCATTAAGAAATGTGTGGAGGACTGCATCCCCACAAAAACCTTCCGAGTGTTTCCCAATCAGAAACCTCGGATGAACTTTGAGATCTGCACTCTTCTGAAGACCAGACACCGGGCATTCATGTCTGATGACACAGTGGTCTACAAGAAGTCCAGATACGACCTTGGTAAGGCCATCAAAACGGCCAAAAGGGAGTTCTGCTCCAAACTGGAGGACGAGACAGATGTTCGGCAGCTGTCGCGGTGCCTGAATGCAATCACCTCCTACAAGGCTAAACCAGGAGGCAGCTCGAATGTCGGCGAAACAACACTCCCTGATGCATTTTATGCACGCTTTGATACGGAGAACACCGATGTGCCTTCCCGAGACCCCATTCGCTGTGATGGTATTTCAGTCTCAGTCACAGAGGCCGACGTCAGGAAATCCTTCAGAGGGGTGAACCCTCGAAAAGCGTTTGGACCTGATGGTATACCTGGTCGTGTTCTTAAAACCTGTGTGGACCAACTGGCTGGAGTTTTTACGGACATTTTCAACCTGTCACTTCTGAGGTCTGAGGTTCCCACCTGCTTCAAAAGGGCATCAATAATACCGGTGCCCAAGAAGAGCAAGATCACGTGCCTCAATGACTATTGACCAGTGGCACTAACGCCTGTGATGATGAAGTGCTTTGAGAGGTTGATCATGGCGCACATCAACTCCTACCTCGACAAAAACCTGGACCCACTGCAGTTCGCTTACCGCCACAACAGATCAACGGTGGATGCGATCTCGCTGGCCCTCCACTCCGCTCTGGACCATTTGGACAACAAAAACTCATATGTCATGCTGTTATCATTGATTACAGCTCAGCATTTAACACAATCATCCCCTCCAACCTGGTTACCAAACTCGCAGAACTGGATCTCTGTGCATCCCTCTCCAATTGGATCCTCGACTTCCTCATTCACAGACCACAGTCTGTTCGTATTGGTGGAAATGTGTCAGACTCGATAACAATCAGCACAGGAGCACCTCAAGGCTGCATGCTCAGCCCCCTGCTGTACTCATTCTATACTCATGACTGCGTAGCCAGTCATAGTGAAAACTCCATCATCAAGTTCGCGGATGACACCACTGTTGTGGGATGTATCACTGATGGGGATGAGTCAGAGTATAGAAGAGAGATCGAGCAACTGTCCATATGGTGCCAGCACAACAACCTGGCCCTCAACACCAGCAAAACCAAGGAACTGATTGAAGTGCAAAGGCGGTCTCTCTTGCCAAACAGGGGTGATGGATGCAGTGGGTAGGTGTGGAGTGGAGGAAGATCAGCTGGAAAGAACTAGGGGAAATGGAATCAAGCAAGATCAGCTTCATCATCAGAGCGACATATGACGTGCTTCCATCACCAAAGAACCTCCATCAGTGGTATGGCGAGGATCGAACCTGTGCCCTCTTCCCAACTCCAGCGACCCTCAAACACATCATGGTAGACTGCAAGACCAGCCTCACGCAAGGGAGATACACGTGGCGGCATAATCAGGTACTAAAAAGCCTGGCAATAGCCCTTGAGAACAGGCGGTGTGCGACCAACTCCTTGCCTCCGAGAGCAAGCAACCCCCCCCCCCCCCCCCCCTTAAGGGCAACAACCTTTGTCCGAGAAGGACAAAAAAACGCCTAAACATCGTTCCACCAGATCAGAAGAAGGAAACCTATGCAGGGCCCGTGACTGGAGGATGCTGGCGGACATCGGCCGACAACTAATCTTTCCACCTGAAATTGCTTCAACCAACCTCAGGCCAGACTTGGTGTTCTGGTCTCCTTCACAGAAGACTGCTTACATCATAGAGCTCACAGTTCCATGGGAGAACTCTGTTGAGGAGGACTATGAGCGTAAGAAGCTGCGCTACGCAGAGCTTGCAGCAGAGGCAGCGCAGCATGGCTGGAACATCAAAGTCTATCCAGTTGAAGTGGGATGCAGAGGATTTGTTGCATCATCTACCATCAGACTGCTGAAGGAGCTTGGAATCCACGGTCAGGCTCTGCGGAAAACCATAAGATCACTCTCAGACGCGGCTGAAAGAAGCAGCCGTTGGATTTGGCTCAAGCGGAAAGACCCATGCTGGGCCCCAAGTACATCATGGTGAATCTTTGGGACAGTTTGACATGGGACACATGCTGAGGGCCGATCATCCTGCAGCGGGCCGCCCTTGTGGAGGGTGTATAGTGTTAAAAGGCCGAAACACCCAGTGATGCAAGGGTACACTACTGATGATGTGTCCTGTGCCCAACTGTCCTGAAGGTTACCCAGGCCAAGATGTATGTATACGTAATATGTATCCCCCCCCCCCCCCCCAAGGGACAAGGGACTTCTTAATATCTTGTCCTGTGTATTTGATTCTGAACGGGTCGATGGTTGAAAGGGTCAAGAGCTTCCAATTCCTGGGCGTGCACATCTCTGCAGATCTTTCCTGGTCCGAGAACACAGATGCAATTATCAAGAAAGCACATCAGCGCCTCTACTTCCTGAGAAGATTACGGAGAGTTGGTCTGTCAAGGAGGACTCTCTCGAACTTCGACAGGTGCACAGTAGAGAGCTTGTTGACCGGTTGCATCGTGGCTTGGTTCGGCAACTTGAGCGCCCTGGAGAGGAAAAGACTACAAAAAGTAGTAAACACTGCCCAGTCCATCATCGGCTCTGACCTTCCTTCCATCGAGGGGATTTATCGCAGTCGCTGCCTCAAAAAAGCTGGCAGCGTCATCAAGGACCCACACCACCCTGGCCACACACTCATCTCGCTGCTGCCTTCAAAATGTCAATAATTAATTTCAATAGCAGGTTTATATGCAGATTTTCACAACATCAAAGATGACTTAAGTCATCTAAACAAACCATCCAATGTGATAGTCATATCTGAGACCTGGCTTAGTACTGAAAAGGGTGTGGATTTTGAGTTAAATGGATATGAACTGAATTACATAAATAGGAAAAATAAAAAAGGAGGAGGGTGGCTTTGTATGTAGATAAAAGATTAAATTATAAATTAGTGGAAAATATGACAACTAATATTGATGATGTGATGGAGATTATTACTGTAGAAATCTACCTGGGAAAAAAGAAAAATGTAATTGCAAGTTGTGTATACAGAGCACCTGGTTCCAATATTGAAATATTCAAGAATAGTATGGAAAGATTGTTTGCCAAGAAAGATCACGGAGTTGTGTTCATTTGTGGGGATTTTAATTTAGTTCTCTTCAATCCCAACAAGCACAAACAGACTGATGAATGTATCGATGTATTGTTCAGTATGAGTTTTTTTCCACTTATCACCAAACCAAGTAGAATAACATCTCACTGTGCAACCGTAATAGACAACATATTTACAAACAGTATGGACAACAGCATAAAGAGTGGGTTACACAAAAAGCTGGAGAAACTCAGCGGGTGCAACAGCATCTAAGGAGTGAAGGAGATAGGCGACGTTTCGGGTCGAGACCCTTCTTCAGACTTCAGGGTCTGAAGAAGGGTCTCGACCCGAAACGTCGCCTATCTCCTTCGCTCCTTATCGCAATCCCTCATCGCAACTCCTCATAAAATAAAGATCAAACTTCAAACTGGTAAGTTCTCGTTTAATCTTACTATTTCATTTCGGAGTCACGTGAGTGACTTCGTGAAGATTTCAAAGCTCTGTGATTTCATGCCCTGGATCACGTCCATGCTCTCACACACGCCACAATATGGATGGATAGGAGTATAAACATATTTCAGACTAAATGTACTGAAAAATAATAATGTTTATTAATTATAAACAAAGAAAAAACCCCTCACTGGGGAATAACTGTATGTTGCTGACCAGCACTCAGCACGGCCTCCGCGAACATAACAGGAGCGGTAACAGGTTTATTGTAAAACCGCTGAAAGGTGGCTTCACTAGCCCAGCCCGCTGTGGCAAGAATATGGTCCATGGGCACCTCCATGACCTTCGCCGCCGACGTGGATGCAGCCCTGGTGGAATGGGATTTAAAGACATTAATGTCAATACCTGCTGCATCCAACACGACTCTGAGCCACCTGGAGATCGTCTGTACCGACACTATGTGATGTGGTTTCTTATGGCTTATCAGCAGATACTTCTCCATTCCCCTTAGGGTCCGCGTCACTTTAATATAATGACGGATATGGGTGGCTAGACAGAGCCTCACATCAGCGGGGTATGCCGGAAAAACCAGCTGCAGCCCTGTAAATCCAGGTCTGTGCTGCTTCAGTAACTCGTCAATGTAAAACGTTACTTTCTCCGGGGTAGAGACCATTCTGTCAATATTGATTTTTTGTAATGTCTGTACCCGTTGTGCTGATGTTAGTGCCAATGACATCACCAATTTCAAGGTGAGTTTGTCCAATGAAAGTCCAGCCATGGGTGACCATGTCCTGAGTAGGGTTAATACTACCCCAATGTCCCAGGTAACTTCGTAACGTGGTCGGGGAGGGTTTGAATTAAATATACCCCTCATCAATTTGGACACTAATTTGTGTGATCCTACTTCAATGGTAAGGTAGGAGGATAGTGCTCTTCTGGCACTATTGATGGCACTGTAGCTGAGGTGTTCATCATGATGCAACCCCGCACGAAATTCCAGCACACGTGGTATAGTTACGGAGTCATACGATATGTTCATCCGGCCGCAGTAGGCCTCCCATTTTCTTATTTGGGTTAGATATTGCCGTCTTGATGACTCCCTGCACGATGCTCCGATGGTATCCATGGTCCTTGGTGTGAGACCATATTGCAGCAGGGGTCTGTTCAAAACCTGCAGGCCAATAAGTTCAAGTGACTGTGGCAGGGATGGTGTTCCCCTGTAACATGGTTCGTCACCAATTTAGGGCATTTCTCGAAAAGAGCCCATGGTTCTCTGATCATCCCAAGGACCACCAGATACCATGGTTGTGTAGGCCAGTCGGGTATGATTAGAATGCCTTTTGCAGAATCTAATTTGATTTTCCGCAATACCTGACTGATGAGGCAAAATGGAGGAAATGCATAGAAAAACCATTTCCCCCAGTGCAGCGAGAAAGCGTCCATCGCTATTGCCCCAGGATCTGGTTCCCATGATATGTATGTTGGTACCTGATGGTTTAACCGTGACGCAAAAAGGTCAATATCCGGTTTACCAAATTTGGCTGTGATTTTAGTAAATATTTGGGGATTTAACATCCATTCAATGTTATCATTGAATATTTGTGACCTGCTGTCCGCCACTGTGTTGAGCTTACCTGGAAGATAGCTAGCTGATATCCAAATATTACGTTGTATGCACCAGAGCCAAATTGTGTTAGCCAATTCATCACAAGAAATTGACCTAATACCGCCCATATGATTTAAATATGCCACCACAGTGGTATTGTCTATTTGGAGACGTACATGAGTATCAGCAAAGTTTGAACAATAAGCTCTTAGTCCGTAAAATGCTCCAAGCATCTCCAAATAATTTATCCCTCGTGACAACAAAAGGGTAGATTCTTGTGAGTCCCATCTGCCACCACAACTAGAGTTGTTGTCAGTAGCTCCCCAGCCATGGGAGCTTGCGTCAGTTTGTAAATACACCGACGGGAGAGGCACAATGATGGGTTTGAATGAGTTACAAATATTGTCAATCCACCATTGTAACTCAATTTTTGCCTTTATTGGCAGCTGCATAGGTCTATCAAAATGTCCAGCATTCAATTTTAATGCTGAAATCTTGGATCTTTGCTAATGTTGATAATATAAAGGTCCAAATTGGGTAGCTGGAAAAGTAGCTACCAATTTCCCAATTACCTTGGCAGCATGTCTAATTGTTGGTGTACTGGCACAGACCAGATTATTACATGCCTCAATGATGTCCATAGCTTTGTTAATTGGTATGGAGGTAATCATTTGATTGGTATCAACTGTGAATCCCAGATAGTCCATAACCTGTGATGGACAGAACTTTGATTTATCTGGATGGATTATAAACCCCATTTTTTGGAATAATGAAACAGTGGCTGTGACTGCTAATTTTGTTGATTCCAGTGTATCTCCTATAATTAGGATATCATCCAAATAAGCCATAACCATATGGTTTTGTCTTCTCAGTGTTGCTAACACTGGTTTTAGTAATTTGGTAAACAATCTGGGAGCTGTAGTAAGCCCATTAGGCAATGCTCTGTATTGCCAAAGTTGATCCATCCAAACAAACTTCAAGAACTTCCTGTGATGTTTCCGAATGGATGCTGAATAGTATGCATCTTTTAAATCAATGCATGCCATGAAGCAGCCCTTAGAAACCAAAGATTTGGCTGTTTCAAATGTGTCCATTTTAAAGTGGGTATATTTTACAAAAGTATTCAAATGTGTTAGATCAATGATGACTCGACATCCACCATCTTTCTTAGTTTTTGTGAAGATTTTGGATACGAACTCAACTGGTTCGTGAATCGTTCTTTCTATCACCCCTTTGTCTTGTAGTCTCAAAATTTCAGCATAGCCCTCCGCTGCTTCCTTATTGGAAAGTGCAAATTTGCGATCCGGCATATGCTGAGACGGGGGAAGTTGTTCATTTATGAACTCAATTTCATAACCCTGAATACTTTGTAATATAAACACATCTGAAGTGATAGCATCCAATGCATCCTTAAAGAAACGTAATCTCCCACCAACATGTGAGGTTATACAAGCAACTGCATGAAATCCAGACCGCCTTACCTCCATGGTTAACGGCAGTCCCTGACATGTTTGGTGGGACGTGGAGGTGCTGGGTTTTGTGGCTGCTGCATTTTCCACGCCGGTCTCTGCGGGCCTTGCCCTAAAAAAGGCTTTGGCTGTTGATGCTGCTGATAATGCGGTGGTGCCGGCGTGTAGGTCCTTGCTGATTTTTCGGGTGGTCCCCGCGGTCTGGAGTATGGTAATCTCCTAGCCGCTTGCCTGCTCGAAGGGTGTGACTTCATTAGTCCCACAGTCTTCGCATGGTGATCCAAGTCTTTGACCTGTTTCGGTAGGTCTTCTCCGAACAACTGCCTTGGTGGTGGCATCGGGAATGCCCTGCATAACCCTGCAAATTTTGGGTTTAATGTGGGCTTGATGATGGCTTTGCGAAACGCATTTATTTCGTACTGGGTGTTACACAGTAATGCAAGGGCATCTTCTTGCTCAGTACTTAAGTCCATACCATCCACTGACCTTGCAAATGCAGTGATCCCTGATGTGAGCAGCTTCAGGATCTTTTGCAGTTTGATCTCTTGTGCTCTGATACCTGGGCTGATATTCCCCCAAATGGGTGTATTCACTGTTGGCACATTGAGTGAATTGCAATTGTTCGGTGCCTTATACCGACTCATGGCTTCAGCAAGGACCTGGTCTTGTAATTGATGGTTACTCAGAAAGTCAATACTAGCAGCCAGTTTCGGTTTGAGGGGTTGACCCGAAGACTTGGGTTGTGCGAACTTGGATACCACATCCAACAGTTCTTCCTGAGCAATTTCAGGTGCCACAGATTCGCGAACCAGAATCTCTTCCTCTTCCCCTGGCTGCCTTGTACTTCCCATCGATGATGGGGATATATTACCTCCCATTGATAGTCTCCTGGAACTGGGCACGTCCTGCTGTTGAAGATTTTGTTGCAGGATGCATTCCTACATTCATTCCATACGTTCCATACGACCTTCTCCACCATATGCAGATGATAGGTCGGAACCCTCAGGTCCAAAGGAACTCCTGAGGCTTCTATCACTGGCCCGTACCTCGTCGAGGTAAGAATCCGGGTGCTGTGATAGGAAGTCGCTACCTGCTGCAGCTGCGGGCCTATGCGACTCCCGCGCAGACCTGCCGCTCGTTCGCCGTCTTCCAAACGAGAACGGCCCGCTAGCCTCAAAGGACATATGCGGTGAAAAGTCGGCACCTGCCGCCGCAGCGTGGTGACCCGACGTCCGCGCGGGCTTGCCGCCTATCCTCCTTATGGACAAAGGCGACGTACGGTCACGTCCTGCCACTAATGGGGGGTGCAGTGACCGTGATGAGACTCCACCTGCCCCAGATTTACTGGCCTTGCTGGGTGGTGAGTCAATACTGGCCCTGGTTGATATGCCAGTAGACCCTGGTCTCGATGATTCACCTGTCCATGATCTTGCGGTTTGTTCCGGTGAATAATCAGTGCTGGCAGGGCTTGACTGTCGAGCAGCTCTTCCCCTAGCTCGTCTTCGAGTGGCCCGAATGGCTGGGGAGAAAGACCATGCCGTGGAACGGGTAACACGTCTGCTCATCTCAGCCAAACTCTCCCTTGCAGAGGGAGATAATGATATAGAGTCAGGATCTTGTATTACCTGCTCTGGCACTGTACTCCCACTTTGCTGTTCTGAAATCAGCTGTGTAGGTGGGTCGGGTCCTGTAGTCCCAGGGCTGCCCGACTTTCGCGCCTTTTCCCCGGCCCGACTAGCGGGTGTCGCCGGTGTAGAAAGCAGCTCCAGGAAAAGTGGTCGTCGACTTCTCTCAGAAGTCCTGCGACCCGTATTTTTGCTCCTACCCATATTCCCTGTGAACAGAAAAGTTCTAAAACAGGGACAACCAGCTCAAGGTTGCCTAAACTTACCTGAGCAGCTTCTTATGAAGGGCTGGTGGTGAGACACTCACGTGACTCCGAAATGAAATAATCCATTGTCTGTTATTTTTACTTTATCAGTTTATTTATTCATGTGTGTATTTACTGGTATATGGACACACTGATCTGTTCTGTAGTCAATGCCTACTATTTTCTGTTGTGCTGAAGCAAAGCAAGAATGTCATTGTCCTACGGGGACACATGACAATAAACTCACTTGAACCTGAACTTGATACACACACATACACACACACACTCTCAGACACACACACACACACACAGCCACAGACTCTCACACATACACACACACAAACACAAACACAGACACAGACACAGACACACATACACACAGACTCACACACACACAGATACACACAGACATAGACTCACGCACACAGACTCACACACACACACACAGACACACACACACATGTACACACCCATATATACACACAGACTCACACTTACAGACTTTCACACACATTCACACACGCACGCACATGCACACACGCACACACACACACACACACACACACACACACACACACACTCACACACACACACACACACACACACACACACACACACACACACACACACACACACACACAGACTCTCACACATGGGCGATTTTTAAATTTTACAGCCAGATTTATCACTTCTGAAACTTTTTAGATACCAAAGGAATCAAGAAAAAACATAAATAATTCCTTACTGTTGATGAAATGCAGTGAGCAAAGGCAATAATTCCCAACATTTTGAATATTGATATCTGCATGGCCAATGTTCGCCTTGTCCCTTCAGCTCTCGCTTTTCTTTTTCCTTCATTTCTCTTCACTTTTGGAATTCTGAAGTAGGATAGATGTCTCTCACGGTTACCCCGACTTCCACAATAATTTACAGCGCAAAAATTCACCATTTTGGTGGTTTTTAACAGGTAGGAAAGTACGCGTTTTGTGTATTAACAACATATACCGGAAGCTGCGATGCCCTCCAGATGGATTGAGCGGCTCCATGCGTCAGGCCCTTTGACTCGGTGACTTTACGTGCAACCCCCCTATACACACACACACACACTCTCACACACACACATATACACACACACACACTCACTCACACACAGACACTCACACACAGACTCACACACACTCACACACACAGTCACACACAGACTCACTCACACACACACACTCACACACACACAGACTCCCACGCACACAGACTCACTCACATACACAGACTCACTCACACAGACTCACACTCACACAGACTCACACATACACACACACACAGACTCACAACCAATACTAAAATGCCAAGTAACTTCAGAACGTAGTAAACATACAGTGTGTGAACCGAATTTTTCAACCGTTTAAAGCCCCCTGTAGAGGCTGCTGCTGCTGAAGCAAAAACGGGCTTTAAATAACGTCCAACAAATGCACTCACCATAGCCAGAGCGGTCAGCTCTCTTGAATTATTCAACGGCGTTTTCTGCACTCGCCACCATCCTGACGTCACCCTCTCGCTTCATGCCACGAACCACAAATGACGCAATCGGTGCCAGCATGCCTCTAACCAGAAATGACGTCATCAGCGCAATCTTGCCACTAAGTGGAAGTCACGGAATGAGCCAATTTTGCAATTAAACACAGTCCTGATCTAATAAAATGTTTATTCACGCTTTATCCATCTGAAAACTGTTGCAAATTTGGCAAACTCTTTACAACCAACACATTTTCTGAATTCACACACTCACACACATTCACACACACTCTCACACACACAGACACACACACTCACTCACACACACACAGACTCACTCACACACTCACACACACTCACATCCAATACTAAAATGCCAAGTAACTTCAGAACATGGTAAACATACAGTGTGTGAACCGAATGATTCAAACATTTAAAGCCTCCTTTAGAGGCTGCTGCTGAAGCAAAAACATGCTTTAGATAACGACCAACAAACACATTCACCATAGACAGAGTAGTCAGCTCTCTTGAATTATTCAACGGCGTCTTCACTCTGTGCCTTCTGCAGTCAGCGCCATCTTGCCACGAACCGGAAATGATGCACTCAGCGCTATCTTGCCGCTAACCGGAAATGATGTAATTGGCGCCATCTTGCAGCTAAGACACGGAATGAGCGCCAATTTTGCAATTAAACACAATCCTGATCTAATAAAATGTTTATTCACGCTTTATCCATCTGAAACCTGTTGCAAGCATTTAAAAAGCAAAGCCAATTTGGCAAACACTTTGCAAGCAACACACACATTTTCTGAAGAGTCTTTAAAAGCCAAGCCAATTTGGCATAAATTTTGCAAGCAACCCACACATTTTCTGAAGAGTCCTTAAAAGCCAAGCCAAATTGGCAAACGCTTTGCAATAACCCACACATTTTCTGAAGTTTTTAAAAGCCAAGCCAATTTGGCAAACACTTTGCAAACACCCAACACATTTTCTCAAGAGTCTTTAAAAGCCAAGCCAATTTGGCAAACAACCAACACATTTTCTGAAGTATTTAAAAGCAAGACAATTTGGCAAACACTTTGCAAACAACCAACACATTTTCTGAAAAGTCTTTAAAAGCCGAGACAATTTGGAAAACACTTCACAACCACATCAAGGGGACTCACCGTGGAGTAGACGTGCGTTTAGTGTTATTTTCAGCTCAGAGAGCTGTGATCCTCTCGCTTCCTCCGTCTCGCAGAGCCTGAGTGAGGCACGACACTTCCGGGTTTTATAGTCCCTCACCCCCCGCCAGCGGGGGCAGCAGAGAGAATGGCGACATTTTTTAAAACATTAATAAATCTCTGATTTTTCATCGATGGAGAAAATCCTCTGGTCCAATCCAGCGGAGGGGGATTCTGAGCGAGGTGGCCAAAAATGACGGCCGTAAGTGGCGGCGTTTATCACGAAACAGAAAGTCGAAAGCGGTCAAGATCTTAGTTTTAGTAATATAGATATTGCATCTGCCACGCATCTGCCCACTCACTCAACCTGTCCAGGTCACCCTGCAACCTCCTAACATCCTCTTCACAGTTCACACTGCCACCCAACTTTGTGTCATCCGCAAACTTGCTATTGTTGCTCCTAATTCCCTCTTCCAAATAATTAATATACATGATAAACAGTTGCGGCCCCAACACTGAGCCTTGCAGCACTCCACTCACCACTGCCTGCCATTCTGAAAAGTTCACTCCTACTCTTTGCTTCCTATCTGCCAACCAATTTTCTATCCATGTCATCACCCTACCCTCAATACCATGTGTTCTAATTTTAGTCACCCATGTGGGACCTTATCAAAGGCTTTCTGAAAGTCTAGATACACTACATCCACTGGCTCCTTCATCCATTCTACTTGTCACATCCTCAAAACATTCCAGAAGATTAGTCAAGCTATCCAAATGCCCCATTATTTCCTCTTTAATAATTGACTCCAGCATCTCTCCCACCACCGAAGTCAGGCTAACTGGTCTGTAATTCCTCGTTTTCTCTCTCACCCCTTTCTTGAAAAGTGGGATAACATTAGCTATCCTCCAATCCACAGGAACTGATCCTGAATCTATTGAACATTGGAAAATGATCACCAATACATCCACTATTTCTAGAGCCACTTCCCTGAGGACCCTGGGATGCAGACCATCCGGCCCATGGGATTTATCATCCTTCAGTCCCATTAGCCTACCCAATACTATTTCTCGCCTAATGAAAATTTCTTTCAGTTCCTCTAACCCCTTAGATCCTCTGTCCTCCAGTACTTCTGGTAGATTGTTTGTGTCTTCCTTAGTGAAGACAGATCCAAAGTACATGTTCAACTCTTCTGCCATTTCCTTGTTCCCCATAATAATTTCACCCGTGTCTGCCTTCAAAGGACTCACATTTGACTTTGCTATTCTTTTTCCCTTAACATATCTAAAGAAGCTTTTTCTGTCCTTCTTTATATACCTGGCCAGCTTCCCCTCATAATTCACCTTTTCAGCCCGTATTGCCCGTTTTGTTTCCTTCTGTTGTCCTATGAAAGTTTCCCAATCCTCTACCTTCCGGCTACTCTTTGCTGTGTTATACATCTTTTATTTTAGTTTTATTCTATCCCTAACTTCTCTTGTCAGCCATGGTTGCCTCCTACCCCCCTTAGAATCTTTCTTCATTTTTGGAATGAAATGATTCTGCATCTTCTGGATTATGCCCAGAAATTCCTGCCATTTCTGTTCCACCTTCATTCCTGCTTGGATCCCTTTCCAGTCTACCTTGGCCAGCTCCTCTCTCATGCCTTCATAGTCCCCTTTGTTCAACTGCATCACTGACACTTCCGATTTAACGCTCTCCTTCTCAAATTGCAGATTAAAACTAATCATATTATGATCACTGGCTCCAAGCAGTTCCTTTACCTCGAGTTCTCTTATCATATCTGGTTCATTGGACAACACTAAATCCAGAATTGCCTTTTCTCTGGTTGGCTGATATTACAAGCAGCTCTAAGAATCCATCTCGGAGGCATTCTACAAACTCTCTTTCTTGGGGTCCTGAACCAACCTGATTTTCCCAGTCTACCTGCATATTGAAATCCCCCATCACCATAGTGGCATTACCTTTGTTACATGCCAGTTTTAACTCCTGCTGCAACTTACACCCTACATCCAGGCTACTATTTTGGGGTCCGTACATAACACCAGTTAGTGTCTTCTTGCCTTTACAATTCCTCAACTCAATCCACAGTGACTCTACCTCGTCAGTCCATATGTCTTCCCTCGCAAGGGACTGAATTCCATCCCTCACCAGCAGAGCTACCCCCGCTCCTCTGCCCACATGCCTGTCCTTTCTATAGGATGTATAACCCTGAATATTAAGTTCCCAGGCCCGGTCCTTCTGCAGCTGTGGTGCAGCACCGAGCCTTGCAGTACCTGAGGATTTGGCGGAGGAGGGGAAGCGGTGGCGAGGAGATGCCAACTGCCTCCCCATTTGATGGTGGCACTTGGCAGTGGACAGGGATGGCCAAGGCAGCGGGGCGATGATGCCGTCCCTGTCCGATGAGCGCTGACCTTCCTTCCTCCCCACCTCCCCTCTCTCTCTCCCTCCCTCTCTCTCTTGTACGCCCTCCTCCACCCCCCTTATCCTGGGACCCCTCCTCTCCATCCCACACTGATCCCCATTCCCGCCACTATTCAGTCCTCACTCACATCCACTGTGCTCCCCTCCCCATCTACCCCCCCCCCAATCTATTCATCCTGCGCTGATCACCCTATCCACCTCGCATTGATTCTCCTGCCACTCCCCATTCATCCTGCACTGCTCCCCCATCCATCCTGTACTGATCCCCTCATTCATCCTGTACAGATCCCCCATCCATCCTGTAGTGTTCCTCTCATTCATCCTGTAGTGAACTACCATTCATCCTGCACAGACCCTCCGATTCACACTGTACTGACACCCTCCAATCATCCTGTACTGAACTCCCCATTCATCCTGCGCTGAACCCCCCATCCATCCTGTACTGATATCAAGAAGAATGGGGGAAACAATCTGAAGAAAGGTCTCGACCTGAAACGTTGCCTATTTCCTTCGCTTCAAGAATGCTGCCTCACCCGCTGAGTTTCTCCAGCTTATTTGTCTACCCCCATTCATCCTGTACTGACCCCTCATTCATCCTGTACTGATCCAACCCCGTCTATCCTGTACTGATTCTCTCATTCAACACCACTGACATCTCCCATGCTCTCCCCTCACAATTTTACATACTCCAACCAACATGTAGTAATTCCCCTGCCTCAATCCATCCATTCCGCACCGATTGCCTTATCAAACCCCCCCCCCCCCCCCCCGCCATCTATCCATCCTGCACTGGTTCACACAACCCCCCCCCCTATTGTGCTGGAAATGTCTTCAGAGCGAACATTGACTATGTTTGATAACCAAATGCAATCAAATGTGTTTTAAATCCCAATGTTATTATTTGTTTTAGTCCATAAAGATGGATTAATTAAATTGTGAATGCGTGAAACATTAAAACCGCAGTGTTCGATTGTCACTGCTACCGTTGACACGTTATTACAGAATTTATTTTAACGGCAAATCAATGCTCTTAATATGGAGTATCAGTACTGTAGTTATTTAATGAGCAACATTCACAATGATATGTTGGATTTATCCCGGTTTTACTTCTACAGTCAGTCATATACATCACAAATTTGATCAGGAGATATTTCAGTTGAAATTTTAACGTCAATTCTGAAGTGGGAATGATGGAAACAGCGTTTATCAATAATTTTTTTTAATCTGGTGCATACAAACTGGGTATCTTCATTGCTGTTCACAACACGTACATCTAATCTGAATGTCCGGTAATATGGTGTTTTGATACCTTTAAACATATTACCAAAATAACATTTGCTGCAGTTATGTCCTTTGACCATCTCTTGTCAGTTAGTGTAATGTTTAACACTGAACGTATGCCTGTGAGTATTTTTAAATCTGTCCAGTTTAGTTTTCTACAGTTTCTCAGCGTTTTAGCGGTGTGGAGCTAAATGGCGCATGTCCTAAGCCACCATAGATCCACCGGAAGTCCAGACCAATCCTGTTACAACTTTCCAAATGTGCTGCTATTCCATCTTTTATAATTGACTCCAGCAACTTCCCCATCACCGATGTCAGGCACGGTATATCTCATATTTATTCTGGCGAGCTATAGTGAGGTGTTGAGTCTGCAGCTGTCCTAACAAGGCAGGAACTGAGTGATACACTGATATATCTTGTTGTAAAGTCAAATTTGCAGCTGATTGTAAGCTGTTGTAGATTGCAGTCAAGATTTGTGTACAAATAAGATGTCCCCGTGATACAGGATCAAGCTTTGAAGAGTAATATGCCACCGGTCAATGTTTGTCTCCTTGTTTCTGAGCAGTAGAGCAAGCAGAAAGGATTGTGTAGTATAACTGGAATGGTTGATCATAAAGTGGCCTTCCCAATGTAACAAAGACTTTTTCAGATTTTCAAAGGTTTCTTGAGCTTCCTCAAACAATTGAAACTCGCCCTCCATGTTAGTGTATGGCATCAGCTTTTTAGTGTACAGAGCAATGTTGGGTCTCCACCGTCGACAATAGTTCACCATGCCGAGCCACTGTCTCATTTACTTCGCCTCCCGTGGTGCAGGGAATTCACAGATTGGTTCTACTCGGCTATTCTCCAAACTTCGCTCAGTTGCCGATAGTATCACACCAAGAAACTTCATGCTCTGTTGGGCCACTAATACTTTTGATTGGGAAACTACATATCCCAGTGCTGACAGATAATTCAGCAACCCAGTGGTGTTTTCACGGTTGCTTTGTTCCTCCTGGCCTGCTACAAGTAAATCATCCACTCATTGAACTAGGGCGGAGCGACAACGAAAGCTTAAGGTTTGCAGCTGTCCTCGAAGACACCTGCAAAACAATTTTGGAGAATTCACGAATCGTTGAGGCAATCGAGTCCATGTGTACTGTTGTACGTTCTAAATTGCCTCCCCTTATTCTTAAACTGTGTGTCCCCTGGTGCTGGACTCCCCAACATCGGGAACATGTTTCCTGCCTCTAGCGTGTCCAATCTCTTAATAATATTATATGTTTCAATAAGATCCCCTCTAATCCTTCCAAATTAAAGTATAAAGTAAAGTAAACTATAAAGTATCCTTTATTGTCATTCAAACTTTTAGTTTGAACGAAATTACGTGGCTTGCAGTCATGACAGAGAACAAAATAACAGAACACACAATCAACACAGTTTAACATCCACGACAGTGAGTCTATCAGGCACCTCCTCACAGTGATGGAAGGCAAATGTCTTAAAGTCCTTGTCTCTTCCAGTGTGTACAAGCCCAGCCGCTCCATTCTATCAACATATGACAGTCCCGCCATCCCAGGAATTAACCTTACGATCCTGCGCTGCACTCCCTCAATAGCAAGAATGTCCTTCCTGAAATTTAGAGACTAAAACTGCACACAATACTCCAGGCGTCATCCAAATCCCCCAAACTACCCTCCCACCAACCACTCCCATAAACTGCCACGACCCTGCCCCCAAAGCCCCCCTACACCCCCCACGCCCTCCCAACTACCCTCTCCCCTCCTCCCCTACACCCCTCACCTCCACAAACTACCCTCCACCCCAACAACCCACCCAGCACCACAAACTACCCCCCATCTCCTACACCCCCACACCCCAACTACCCTCTCCATCCTCCCCTACACCCTAGCCCCCCACCTCCACAAACTACCCCCCCCACCTCCACAAACTACGTTCTTCCCCTCCTCCCCTACAAACCCCCCCCCCCCATCTCCAAAACTAACCAAACCCACACTCCCCACCTCCACAAACTGCCCTCTCCCCACATGCTACACAGATGGGCAGTGTAGGTCCCAATACTCATCATTCCTTAGAGGGAGGGGAGGGGGGTTGAGAGGGAGGGGGGGTTGGTAGAGTGGGGGTGGGGTACAGATGGAGGGGGTAGAGAGGGAGGGTGTCAGAGAGGGAGGGTGGTGGAGAGGGAGAGGGGCTGAGAGGGGGGTAGAGAATCTACCCAATCTCCCTCCTCACCATTTCCCTCATCCTCCTCTCCTCATGCCCATTCCCTGCCCCAGGACCTACCCAGGTCGTAGAGCAGCGCCTGGGCCTGGAACTCGGCCTGGTTCTCATACTGGACCCTGCCCTGGCTGTAGACCCAGGCTCGTCCTTGGTTCTAGCGGCGGCTTCTTTCTCGGCCCCGCTCACGGCCCCAAGCCCCGGGCTCGGCCCTCACTCCAGCTGGAGCACCAGGCTCGGCTCCAGCCAGGGCCTGCGGCTCCGCCCTCACCATCAGGTGTCAGGTGTCAGGTGTCGGGCGCTGGCAACCGCCGCACGACACCTGCGACACGGAGAAAAGCAACAATACCATTCAACACAATTTAACATAAACATCCACCACAGCGGAATCCACATTCTTCACTGTGGTGGAAGGTAATAAAGTTCAGTCGTCTTCTTTTGTTCACCCGTGATCGGGGCTGTTGAACCCTCCGCAGTCGCCGATACCGACAGTCCAATGTCCGAAGCCCTCGCATTGGGATGATGGAAACTCCGTTGTCGGGACGGATCGGAACACTGCGTGGCATGGAGCTCCCGAGTCAGCCTCTTCTTACCGGGGGCTGCGGATGCACAGTGATAAAGTCCACAGGCCCCGCGGTCGGAGCACTTTCACTGGCGATCCTCGGCAAAGGATCCCCGGCTCCACTATGGTAAATCAGCTCCAAGCCGGTCTTCAGGAAAGGCCACACCAATCCACGTTGTAAAGCCACGGGGGGGGGGGGGGGGGGGGGGGGTGGCAGAGATGCAACATGGAGAAAT
This sequence comes from Raja brachyura, assembly GCA_963514005.1. Next base: position 18,808 of record CAUPSL010001341.1, on the reverse strand, counting down.
ATTGCATCTCCGGTGAGGTAGGTGACTGGAAACGGTTTCACCTGATTCCCACCCACCCCACCCCCCACATTAAACAAACCAAGAAATACCAAAACATACTTTAAAAACACACTTGAAATAATAAAACAGTTGAAGGGACAGACAGACTGTTGGCGAGGCAGCCTGTGCTGGTGACCTACATTTTTTTTGCTTAAAAAAATTAATTTATTTAATTGGAATACAACTTGGCTCCAGCGGGTGAACGAGCAAAAGTCCTTGTTCACCGCAGCCGCAGTCTTGCGGACGTCCAAGGGCGGAGAGCGAGATCCTACCGTTTGGAGTTGAGGGGGAAACATAGAAACATAGAAAATAGGTGCAGGAGGAGGCCATTCGGCCCTTTGAGCCAGCACCGCCATTCATTGTGATCATGGCTGATCGTGCCCTATCAATAACCCGTGCCTGCCTCCTCCCCATATCCCTTGACTCCACTAGTCCCTAGAGCTCCATCTAACTCTCTCTTAAATCCATCCAGTGACTTGGTCTTCACTGCCCTCTGTGGCAGGGAATTCCATAAATTCACAACTCTCTGGGTGAAAAGGTTTTTTCTCACCTCAGTCTTAAACAAAGATTATAGAGGAGCAAGATGGGCCACTCCTCCGAAATCCAATGGACGGGTGTGTAGTATGTAATGGAACGTCACGGCCGACATTTTGGTGGAATGCCTCCCGCTGTGTAATCTGCTCCAAAGATATATCTGCTCAAATGATTTTTTTTTTTTGTTAAATTTTTTTATTAATTAGAAGCAATAACATAATAAAAAAAGGTGCGTGTTCATTGTTGACATAATGAAAATCATTTTGTTCTTTGTAGGTATACATAATCAGTATTATTTATATTAATAATTGCATAATAATTGTGCTTCTATATTTTTTTTTTTCCATTTTTTATAAAGGTAGAAAATAGTAGAAAAAGATTAAACAAAAAAATGTATATATAAAAAGTTGGGAAAGAATGGAATATTCTACAGATTTTACATCGTTGGAGATATATCCGCGTTTTATGAAATGTACTACTGCATCTATTCTTTGATTCTGGTTTCCGTCGGGTTCTCGTGCCGAACCAGTTTGCCCCTTCAAATATTCAATAAATGGGGACCATATTTTTTTAAATAGTTCTTGTTTGTCCATTAAGACAAATGTTATTCTTTCAAAATATAGGGTCTCCGTCATTTCTGTGGTCCACATTTTAATTGTGGGGGTTATAGAGCCTTTCCAAAATTTTTCAAAAGGTAAACAATCTTCTTTTTCCATTTTTAACCAGTCTGGTTGTTTATCTAATTCTTCCAACCAAAAGTTCATATTCTTGATATTAACTGCCCAGAAGTAAAACATAAAATTCGGTAATGCTAAGCCTCCATTTACTTTTGATTTACATAAATGGTTCTTGTTTATTCTGTGGTTCTTATAATCCCATATAAAATTAGTAACTATAGAATCAACCTTTTTAAAAAAAGTTTTTGGGAGGTATATCGGGATTAATTGAAAAAGGTATAATAGTTGCGAGAGAAAAATCAATTTTTATCGCATTAATTCTACCCATCATTGAAATGGATAATGTTTTCCAATACAAAATATTCTTATCTAATTTATTCAGTAAAGGTGGAAAATTAGATTTAAATAAATAAGTATATCTCTTTGTTACATAAATTCCAAGGTATTTAAGTTTTTCTTTTACTATTTTAAAAGGGAATTGTTGTTTAATATGTGGGTTACTTTCCATTATTGGCATAATTTCGCTTTTGTTCCAATTAATTCTGTATCCTGATAACGAACCATATTGAGTTATTAAATTTAGTAAGTTTGGGATACTAACTTCAGGTTTAGTAATGTAAACTAATACATCATCTGAGTATAATGAGATTTTATTTTCCGTATCTTTGGTTTTATACCCATATATTTCAGGATTGGACCTCACACTTTCTGCTAATGGTTCTATTACCAATGCAAATAATAACGGGGATAATGGACATCCTTGTCTACAACCTCTGGATAAATTAAATTTAGTTGATAACATTTGATTTGTTGATATTCAAGCTGTTGGATTAGTATATAGAAGTTTTATCCATGTACTAAACTTCTCGCCCAGTTGAAAAATTTTCATAACCGAAAATAAATAGGGCCACTCCACCAGGTCAAAAGCTTTCTCAGCGTCTAACAAAATAATTGCTAGGTCTTTGGTAATATTTCTTTTTGAGTATATAATATTGAATAACCGTCTCAGGTTGTATGAAGAATATCTTTTTGGTATAAATCCTGTTTGATCCGGGTGTATTAATTTATTAATCACTATACTTAATCTTTGTGCTAGGATTTTAGTTAATATTCTCTGATCAGTATTTAAAAGAGCTATAGCTCTATATGATCCTGGATCATCCAGATCCTTATCTATTTTTGGTATAAGTGTTATAATGGATTCATTTCACGTTTCTGGTAATTTTTGTTGAGTATAGATATGTTCGTACAATGTCTTTAAATGCGGAACAATCAAATCATAAAATGTTTTATAAAATTCCGAGCCAATGCCATCTGGTCCCGGGGATTTACCATTTTTTAATGATCTGATAGACTCTTCAATTTCTTTTACTGTTATTTCCGCATCAAATAATTCTCTATCTTTCAAATCTAACCCTTTAAGATTGCATTTTTGTAAAAATGCTTCTATCTCTGTCTGGTTGTCTATAGTTTTAGCAGAATAAAGATTTTGATAGTATTGTAAAAATCTCTCGTTAATATCCTTAGGTTGTACTGCTACGGATTTCTATACAATTATCCTAGATCCTGACAAGGAACCCACTAGAATACTAAGACTAACTCCCCCTTTTCCCGGGATCTTGACTAGTCCTTTTTCCTTGTATACCGGTTAGTTATGTCAATAGAACTAAGACCGTATTCATTATAGAAATTGCAAAAGATAAACTAATACCTTAATTTCGGTCTGGGTCGTCGGTCGTTCGCCGTTGATACGTGTCGACGTCTCGGGAATTTAAAAGCTATTAAGTGTTAAATGTTGCTCCTCGCATTTACTTATATCCTATATATTATTGCTACACTATAAGTAGTAAGATGACGACAGGGCGTTGATTGAATTTAATCAAATAATGGTTTTTATTCAATTTGTCAAAAGATATAATAACTCAAGCAGTTGGTACAATTCATACGCACATCCTTGCTCTACATACAGTATGTGTACATATCATAAATCTTACCGTTCAGATGTCCGTATGAAGCCTAACAAAAAGCGTTTAAAAGCGCTGTAAGTTTAACACACTTTTTTAGTTAAAAAGGTCCCCGACTTTTACCGAGCCTCAGCCCCTCTAGGAGACTATATCAGAGAGCAGGGTAGCCGTACGGGGTAAATACAAATATAACACTAGGTTGCCTGTATCAGGACTTGCCTTCACTACCTCTCTAGGAGCGTAGCATGGAGGAACTACTCTAGGTAGTTATGCTCCTGAAGACCTCTGTCGAAAGCTGCCCTGAAGGCTTGAAAAGCACTTGTATTTATATTGCTCAATTAGGATGGCTCATCCTTTATTTCATTAGTCAGGAAGGCCACGTAGCTCAATAGCTTCAAAGGTCTTATTTATTTTGCAAAGCAGCTGACTTCTTTTCTTTAATTAACTGCACATCAGCTAATCAGCTAAATATGCTTTTCTGCAGTTTGCGAGAAGAAATCTGTCAGCATGTCAAATTTTGAGAGAATGAATCACCTCCAAAGCTACAATTCCTTGATTTCCGTCACACCCCCTCCTTGGAGTGAACCATTCTCTGCGTCCGGGAATGTGGACTGCCTAACTTCTTCCTTCTGGTCATACATAATGATCTTATGCTCAAACATATTACAATAAAATTGCTCTAGGCATATCATAGCAAGAAAACATCCTAAGTATATTTTAGATTAATATTTATACTATTTCAATACACACCAAACAGTATCTTATTCTAAATTGTCGCATGATTTTGCGGGTGGAAGCAAAAAGGTTGCTTTTAGTCATAATACAATACAAAGTATTACTAAACAGATTACAATAAATTTTCCGTCTTCAGAGAAGAAGCGTTGATATTTTCCTGAAGACTTGCTTTGCATTCGAGATTTATTCTCGGCACCTTTGCAGTTGTGTTGGTTAATACTCTTGCAATAATTTCTATTTTTCATGTGTCCATGGGTATAAGGCGAAAATATTGAGAGTCTAGCTACTCAATAGTTTTTATTCCATTTCTGGGTCATCACAGTTGTGTCCGAAAAAACGGTACATCAACTCATCGGATGGATGACCCCACTCAGCATCCTCTCCTTCACTGTCACGCTCGACAGGGATTATGGAAGTTTCTTCCTCGGCGTATTCTTCTGAGATCCATAGCTGCCGTGGAGCACTAGGCAAGCACACTATTTCATCAGCCGGTATCTCAGTTAGTCCTCCTTCTGCATTTCCCGACACCTGGTGGGTCAATTCGCTAGGACCCTTAGCTTTAGAGTTTTCCTCTTCGTCGGTGTCGTCGGAGAAGTGGTTCTGGTTTCTCCAAACGGCTAGAGCTTCCATTTTCTTCTGAATATCTTCTTCCTTATCCTCCCCACCTTCTGAGACGGTATCTGTGTCCTCATCGTCGGTGGAGCGGGAGTGATAAGGACCTGAATTTAGTATGTTGTCTCTAGGACCCCATACGGTTAGTTTCTTCGAGACCAGAAGGAAAACCTTCGGTCTACTCCCATCCACTAGGGTTATGGGTATCTGGTTTTCAGTGGTTATACCACAAGTCAGGATCACTAGGATACTCAGACTTTATTTTTTATTATTTTTTTTTTCACTACCTCCCTAGGAGTGTAGCATGGAAGAACTACTCTAGGTAGTTAGCCATTTCGGTTTTACTTTTAAGTAGTTGGTCACGTTAATGAGGAATCTTATTTCTATGCCGAATCTTTCACATAATAATTTGCCATCTGGACATAACATTTTAGGGCCCTTGTTTCCAAAAGGGGTATTTGCTGGGGCCAGTCCTATTTCGGGTTGGCCGCATCCCAGACAGTCAGTAAGTTTGAATTTATTTGTACTGCCCTTTCGGGAGTATGAACTGAATACTTGGTTACGCAAATACTGCCATTCAAAACTGTTACAGCAGAGGATCCACTGGAGGGTGCCTCCAGTGGTTTTGGCCGTATACATGTTCCCCTATTTATCCTGGGTTGTGTAGATTCTTGCTAATACTTTAATAGGTGATTCTAATCTCGGTTTGTATATACATTCCCATTTCCCCTCTTCTCGATCTATCACGTTTCCTCCATAGGCGGGAAAAGTATCTCATTTGGAGAAAACTTTAACGACCGGTCTGTAATTTAGGCAGGTTAACAGTGGGTATGGTAGCTGCTCTGGCCAGCTAGGTCCCCATTGTTTTGTTCCTGGGTTCCAGTCATTCCTATGTAAACCTGGGAATCTAATTCTGGGGGGGCTGTTGCTGCGGGACGCAGGTGCACTTCCCTCATTAGCTGGACCTTGGTGGGACGACCCTGCCGGTCGGTCTTGATCACTAGATACGGGAGGTTTTGGTAATATATTACGAAGGGTGTTCGAATTGGTCCCGTTGTCGGGGTTTGGGAAGATATGTAAGGTATTGTAATATTGCAACTGACGCATTTTCGAGGATGACATGGTTTTACAATTGGTGTTGGAGTCCGGGGTAGTCGTTCGGAAGAGAGAGCTGAAAGGTAAACAAATATACAATCTAATACTATAGCTACAATAGCTAGGGTGCATATAGCCTGTCCTATCCAGGGTGTTTTTCCTTGGACTATCAATCCTGTTGTATATAATAACAGGATTAAAACTAACCACCATCTATATTTTTGTTTGTTATCAGTCTGCATCCATGGTCTCTTTTTTGTGATAGAAAACAGGACATAAGCATCTACTACTGCTAATATCAATAGTAGGGCTCCTAAGATGTAGATAATGGTGGGTGTAAGTGTAATAAACCAAAAAGCTAGGTATGGCGTCATAGTCAGATGTATAAAGACAAAGAAGATAACTTCCTTGTGATTCTTTAGAAGGGATGTTCGCTCCCCCTCCTGGGGATCAGTGAATCTGTAATGTCGCAGGTTGATTAGCCCAAATAATAAATGAGCTGTTGAAAAGAAAATTAAAATATTAAACTCTGCATATGACTTGTATTTGACATCAGTGGTTGTGCTGTTAATTTCAGTGGTGGTTTTGATGTCGGAATCCTCTCCCCCTCCTTGGGCTAACATGCTGCAAATGACTGTTGCAATGCTAATTGGGTATAGGAGAGCGATTAGAAAAGGTCCGTGAGGCCACCGCCTGTGTCGTAATTTAGAGTAAAAGAACTTTAGCATGTATATGAGTTGTAATGCCAGGCAGGCAATACTGAGGATAAATCCCATGGCCATCATCTTATGGTCCATTTTTTACCTTTTAGTAACGAGGATCTTTGGGAGTTTTGAGGGTTGTGAATCGTCGTCAGGTTTGCCTCAAAATTTTTAAATTGAACAATGGGCATCCTTGGCACTGTGGCCATGTTAACCTCGTTGGTAACGTAAGATGAGTAATATTGCTGCCTGGTCACACAAGGATTCTTGTGATTTTTATGGAATGGGAGTCTGGCATAACCTCCACTCAGGAGGCAATGACCGGGGCACCATTGGTGGCATAGATTACATCGGACGAATACGTTTCTGAAAGTGAAATCTCCTGCGAGAGGGTCAGGCTCAATGATAGGATGACCCCTAATATAGGGGCCTGATTGCATGGATAAATCTGAGATTTTGGTAAGACTGTTGATGCAGAATAAATGTAAATGTTCCATGCTTAAACAACTGGCAGCCCTGTGTCTGGCAATTAGTTCCATTTGTTCCTCGTGATCTGGGTGTGCCTGCAAATCTTTCCTTAAATGTTCCAAAATCGCCTCCCTGTATAGGTCCTTTGCCTTGTCAGAACTCATTTCCTGGAAGATAAAAAGGTTCGACAGATCCGGTAGAGGACTAAGCCTACTACGCAGTATATTCCATATTTGGCATACGAGCCAAGACCCCAAAGGTCGGCGAGGAAGTTCATTACATCACCCATAAGGCTGCCAAGACCTCCTATTAATTCTCCTAGGGCTGCTAATCCTTCAGGTAAAATCCCTTGGAGAGTTTCTGCCAGGGCCGCAAATACATCCTGAATCTGTCTCCCATAACTGGTATCAATATTGCTAACTTTTGATCTCAAGTTCCTAAGTTGGGTACTGATGTCCCAATCTGTATAGGTAACTATCAGCTCATTGTCCTCAAGGTTGACAAGTATGTCTCCGAGCTTGGAAAGAATGATTTGAAGGGTCTGATCTTTACTGGGAACGTGAAAAATCAATTCCCTTTCCTTTGGCTGACCATATATTGTATGGTTACAGCAAGTGGTTTTGTCATGTGCAAAAGAAGAGACTAAGTATGTGCCTCACTAATTTTGCAGGAGTCATTGCAGGAGCCAGGCGAAGTTTTGGAAATTATGTATGAACCATTTCCCATAGAGTAAAAGGAATCTTTGGGTATATTTATTCTCTCCTCTATAACGGCACAATGATGATTGATACATTCGGTTGTTTCCTCGAAATTTGTAAGGGTCAGTCCTGTCCTATCTTGGCGTGGAATGCCCTGATATACCTGGAGCGTGTTATTCCGCAACAGGCCATATTTATATGGGACTTTGATGATGGTTTTCCAACAGCCTTTGTTCCAATAATGGTGGCAACGCACTATACCAGGATTATATAATCTGAGGGTGTAGTTTGCAGCTGTGGTATCTGTTATCCAAGGAACAGTGATTAAAATGTTTAGGGTTAATTTTAAGGAGGGGCTCCTATATGTGGGAGGTGCCCCTTCTTGTTTGATGTAGTAAAGACGACTGGATGAATCGAGTAGCTGGGTGCTAGTAATCCAGCGTTCTTTGCTTAAAATCTGCTTTGGGATCCAAGAAGGTTTAACCCTTCCGGTACTCAAAAGTGCGGCTAGCGCCATTAACGTGGTTTTAAGATTTTCCCTTGTGAAGGCTTGGTCTATATGGGTTAGAGCCTTCATTGTTTCCATAGTAGTTTCTACCTGCGATTTGTGTAAAAACCTGGTAAACTCAACGATGTTTTTCTGATTATTCTTGAGCTCCTCTGAGAATTTGTTCATGTTATTTAATATTTCAATGGTGTCCAATTGGGAATCTTTTAACTTGCTGGCTACATTTCCCTTTATACTGGAGAAGCGTAGGAGCAGAAAAATAAAGAAAATCATCTTACCGGCAAGTCTAAGTTACCCTTCCCCCGAGGTGTTAAAATGTAACCACCTGTAAGGGGAAGGTAATTCGAAGAACTTTACGGTAGCAGGTTCAACAGTACGCTGTCTTGTTATGTTTGTGCATTTCATATAACCCCAAAGCCAACAGATAATGTCTGTCGGTTGTTGTGTAAAAGTCTTGCTTGTAAGATTAAGATAAACCTTAAATTGGGTCCTCGTAAAATTAAATTTGAGGACTTCTTCCTTTATGAGGGACCCGTTTACCCCTCGCCATGTCTCATTGTTTTGTATCAGTTGATAAACCGATTTCCAATCTTGAAAACCGGCCTCGGTATCGCCGGTGGGGTCATTGGTTGTATCCCCTTCCTTGAAAACCTCCTTTCTTTTCTCCGGGTAATCTTTATGTGTTTTCCAGGGGGTATTCAATTCTCTGCCATTTCTCGTCTCCTTTGGCCCATATATCCCCACATCTACCGGGTGTATATCTAGCGACATTAACACAGGTGTAATTTCCAATTTTGGTTTGGTTTAATAAGGAAAAGATAGGGAGGTTACATATGGAAGGGTCGATGGGTGCAAAAATGTCTCCCATCTGTGTCTTGTTCCATTTTTTCCTAATTTCTCCCTCCTTATTCTTGGTTCGTCTGAACCACGGGCCGTATACTCTGGGACTGCAAATCATATGGAATCCTGGCGGTATGGCGGGTAAATTGAATGTGTAAGGTATTTCACTTGGACCTAACTTACTTTCGTCCTCTGTGGTAAACCAGACTTTGGAACCATCGTCATAGGAACAATCCTTGCGAAGGTATTTGGTTTGGTGGTTAAGGGCTGATTGGCAATTTGCAAAGGCACTCCACATCAGGATGGGGTGATAGCTGGCTAAGTCATGGAAGCCACTGTTACTAACATCCCTGTAGGGCCAAGTGCATTCTGCCCTGGTCACAGTTTTGGACGGAATCATTGTATTAATCTGGGTGATATAACAGTCCCTGTATTTACTCATTTCTTCTTCCTGCCAGATGGAGGGGTCTGTGATCTGGGGACTGATCTGTAACATGGTTTTGTAAAACTGTTCTAGTTCACTAACCAGGATAAGGCCGTCACCGGCCCCATTACGATTTAAGTCCATATCATCCAACATGGCCTGGGAATCCAGTACCAGAGTTAGAGGTACCAATATATTCCCTGTATCTAAACGGAAAGGATATGGCTCTTTAATCCAAATCATCCCATTTCGGAGTGGTTCTACTTCCACCTTGTCTTGGGGTTCGGCAATGGAAAAGTGGATTAATGCGGTCAGGGCTATCATTTGTCCCTTAGGACCAAAGATTAGGCCTAAACCTCCTATAATTCCCCATTTACTTAGTTCCATTCCTGAAGTAAGGGAGTTATTCTTAACCAAGTCACTTTCCATGAGGTGACATGAAGAGCTAGTTAGGTTAACTAAAAGGATCACTCCTGCGCCGAGGAGGGTGAAAATTATAAAAAAGAATGCAAACAGAAAATAACATGTAATCCGTCCACAAGCTTTACATCCATCCTTACATCCTGATCCCTGAGGATCTATAACTATTTTAACCTCGTCCCCCTTCTTATTTTTCTTTGTTTTAGTGGGTTTGATTTGTTTATGTGTTTTACAGGTTCGCCGGGCCCATAGACCTAGTCTTAGGCCTGGCTCCTTGTACTTCTTGCTGAGTTTTTGACTCAGCATTGGCTCTTCCTCCGGGAGCGGTTCCATCTCTAACTGATCTATCCAACTCATTTGTAGGAGGAATAAAGTCCTTACTTACGGGTTTACAGTTGTCAACCGATATGATCTGTCGTTTACCTTTCCTAAGGTATGTTACGGTCCGCTCCCCAACAGCTATCACCTGTTGAGCAGGGCCAAATTTAGGTTTCAGTGATTTACCCTTGGTGTAGTTAGTCTTGACTAAAATCCAATCACCTACTTTAGGTAACCATATATTTTTCCCTTCGTCCTGTTTGGCTCTTTCTGCTTTAAGTAAGACCGACTCCGCGTGTCGTAGTTCCCTATATTCCTGCATAAGGGACAAACGTCTTTGCTCGTCTCCTATACTTAGTTTAGTGTTCATTTGTACACTAAACATTAAAAAGTATGGAGTGATATGTCTATTTGGTCCTTCGCTGTCTATGGGGGTGTTGTTGACTGCCATTTGTACAAAGTTAACAGCTCTAACCCATGATCCGCTTCGGGTAGTACACATCTTAGCTATGACCCTCTTGACGTCCTGATTTTTCCTCTCCACAACTCCCGCTGATTCGGGGTGCAAGGGGCTACTGTATTCGGTCCGTACTCCCTTAAATTTACACCATTCTCTGTAGTCCGTGCCTACGAAGGCCGGACCTTGGTCTGAGTGAATGATTAAGGGAGGACCTAGTATTTTTATCGCTTCCTCAAGAGCTTCGATAGCGTCTGAACACGTGCAACTAGCAGTGGGATATAGGCAAGTGTAAGATGTACATTCATCAACACACACAAGTATGTACCTGTTTTTTCGGTTAAAGGGAGGATCCCCTCGGGATTCGGGCAACGGACCAATGAAGTCAACTTGCCATTGCTTCATAGGGGCTTCGGGTTTCTCCCGTACGGTGTATCCAGGTCTAGTTACCCCCCCTCCTTTGTCGTGTTTCATACAGGTTTCACAGTTGGCTTTAAACTTTCGACATTCAGACAACATAAATGGCCACCAGTATTGAAGCGATAGGTGGGCACAGGTGGTTTTTGCTCCTCCATGTGCCGCACCCAATCCTTGATGTGCTTCTCTGATGTACCGATGCCTGTCTTTTTTAGGGATTATGATTTTCCCTTTTAGGTCTCCTTTTTTCAGGCAGCGGACCGTCCCGTCGGGACTTAATATGTACGAGTAGTATTTGGGATATCCTGGAATGGTCTTACCAGCCACCAGGTCCATCAACTCTTTATCCGTGTTATCTTTTATTGATTGGCGTGTTACAATATTAACAATTGTGTGTCTAGGCAGATTTGTACCAAGTGCTTGTTTAGCCAGTGAATCGGCCATATTGTTTCCTACGGCATGCTCGCCTGTTTTTTGGTGAGCAGGTACATGTCTTACAATCAGTCTAGGCATGTTTTCTAGATATGCATTTATCTTTTTCCACCATCCAGCATGCTGGATGGGTTTGCCTCTAGCTGTTTTGAAACCATTATTCGCCCAGTCTTTTAGCAATCCGTTACAGCCACCATGGCAATAGTTGCTGTCGGTACAAATCAAGATTGCTTTACTTCTATCTCCAGGTGCTACAAGCTCTAGAGCGGCAGTCAGAGCCTCCACTTCGGCTAAGTGTGCCGTCATACCTGTCCCTAAAAAGACTGATTTCGTGGTGTCTGGGGTAAAACCTTCCGGTCCCCAGGTACCCTTAACTATACCAGCTCCTGCTTTCCTGGTTGTAGAACCATCAGGGTTCTTAGTTTCTTGAGATGACCCGTCGCAATATATGACTATGTCTGCTCGATCGGGTTTTTCTCCTTCCTCTGCTAATTCGGGTAAAGCCCAGGTATTCATTTCTTCACTGGGATCTTTTAGCCAGAGGATAGTCGGGTCTGCCCTTATGATGTCCCATTTGTCCCATCGGACGTTGTGGACGCGGCGATCCCTGACAATGCTTTCCCTTGACTCATTTAGTTCCGGGAAATGTGTGAGTACTTTTATAGGGGCCTCGGATTGTACTCTTCTTAAGTGTAAAAGCCCGTGTGTTAAGACAGTCAGGGCTTTGGCATGTTTTGGGAATTTTAATTCCGTAGTGGAGAAGTTCATGGAATAGTATTGGAAGGGGGTAGCTTTCCCTTCATCTTTGCATACCACGGTTCCAGAGGAGTCTGAGAGTATCAGAGTAACCTCTATGGTTGCACCGGGTGTATGTGTGGCTAACCAGGCGCTTTCAACTATTTTCTCAACTAGTGTGTTTAGTGCTTCCTGGTGTTCTGGTTCCCATACAAATCTTTCGTTTGGGGCTACTATCTGTCTGTATAGGGGGGCTGCTAACTCAGCGTATCCTATAATGAAACCTCTAGCGAAATTTAGGGATCCCAGAATGCTTTGTAATTGTTTTACGTTAGTGGGTGATTTGAATTCTGACAGTTTCTCTTTGAACGCGGAAGTCAAGCCACGTCCTTCTTCGGCGATCTCAATCCCCAAGAACTTCACAGTTGTCTTGGATATTGCTGATTTTTTGAGCCCTACTCTGTACCCCAAATTTCGTAAGACTTGGAGCATCTTATGAAGACAATTGAAGTGATCATCTAGAGTCGCATGAGTAATGAATATATCATCCACGTAGCATTCAATTATGTGTTCGTTTCTTAGAAAATCTAAAGTGCGTAGGACTTGGGCCGAAAAAATCTGCGGGGAATTTACAAATCCTTGGGGCAATCTGGTCCAGCAATATTGGACTCCCTGAGGGGAAGTGATTGCTGTATAGTCCCAATCATGCTCGGGAATTGGATGACTCCAAAAGCCGTTGGCTAAGTCGAAAGTGGTTTTATATATATGTCTTTGAATCTGCATGGTCTGACTCGCCATGTTAAATAGAGTTCCCGCGAATTTCACGGAGCCTTTATTTAAGGCGCGAAAGTCACATACCAAGCGGTATTCGCCCGGTTTACCGGGTTTAGCGACTGCTAAAATTGGTGTGTTGACCTTAGAACTCCTTTCCACCAAGACTCCCTGTTCAACTAGATCATTAATGACTTCTTGAATAGCTCGTCTGGCTTCAGGTTTGTTGATATGATACTGGCTTGGATTGGGGAAGTCGTTCATACCGGTGACGGTGTCTCCGTCGGGTGTGATCGATCCGCAATGGTTTTTGTGCATCTGCCAGACTCCCCAATTACTAAAGACTAAATGTTTTATTCTAGCCCTTATCGTTGGATCTGGTTCTGCTTCTATTTGTAATTCGAGGTGTGAATTTCTATCATCTCGGGGGGTCTTTAATAGCTCGTATTTTTGAATATCTCGCACCCCGATCAAAATCCCAATTTGTAATCGTTTTTGTAAATTATCTATGCCGGCGGCTATGGAGGTAAATTCTCTCCCGTTCGCCATTTTTACTTTAACTTTGTAATTGGTACATTCTTCTATGTGACCGGTGGCACCTTGTATCCAAACCTGCCCTTGAGGGTCGCAGTCTAAACGCTGGGCTATGGCTGTATCTATACAGGTGACATCGGCTCCAGTATCAATCTGTCCTCGGGTCCACCCCTGTTGTGGTTTTCTACCTTGTAAGTTCACCTTGCAAAATGGGAACTTTGTATGATGGTCCTGCCACTTACTACTGTGTCCTTCCCTGGGCTCTTGTTCCTCGGGACTGTTGAATGCCCTGTTTATTCCCACATTGTGAGGTTTATTTTGTGTTCCTCTACCTCTCTGTCTATTATCCCTTTGGTAGCCGGTTTCTCCCTCAGCTCGGGCCCTACCTCTACCTGAAGTTTGTGCATACCCATCTTGATTTCTAGGTCTTAAATCATAACCTCTCTGTTGCGGGTAACCGCCTCCGTCTCTTTGATCTCTTTGATCCCTTTGATCACGTGTATCTCTTTGATCATATTCTCTATCCTGTCGCCTACCCTGGTCCTGGCGATAGTTTTGATAATCTCTCTGGTCCGATCTCCTGGGTGATCCTTGTGCTGCTTCTCTATACTGTGTACGCCCTCTCAGTCGTCCACACCCTCTTCCTCCTCTGCCTCGTCCGTCCCTTTGAGGAGTGGCTTGGCTGGTGGAAGTGGTTGTGTCAGATGATCGGGTTTTTTCCTTTTTTGGAATTACTCCTGCTGATTTACGGGAGGTTTCTCCCCCTTGATCAGCCTTTTTCAAAAGCTCGCCTAAGCAAACGTCTCGGTCAGTGGCACATTCTCCTAAAGCAGTACCGAATATCTCAAAAGGATTTTCTTGGAGTGTGCGGTTTCTCACCCGACCCCTTACTCTTTCACTTACTGCCGGATCGAGTATGAGATCAAACAAATGTCTTTTACAGCGGTCCCAGTCTAACCCCAAGAAAACTGCTACTTGTAAACATCTGACTAAATTAATAGTGCCTGACAATAGGCTTTTTATTATTTGGAGAGAGGCTTCTCTTAGTCCTATGCCATAGCAAAGGACGTGAGCTTGTCTAAGCACATCGGTCAGATTTCCGGTGTGCGCTATATCTAATACCAGACAGGGCGCACCCAGATTTCCCAACAGATGCCTTCTATCTTCAGCTGTCAAAGGTCTGGTCATGTTTTCTATTCTATCGAATTTCTGGACTAAATATTTAATAGCCGCTCTGTTTTCTTTAGGAAAATCAGGGAAGGTTTCATTAAAACTTTTTACCGTGCACGGGCCATATACAGTCATGACTGGAGCAGGGCGTGGTACTCCCTGAGGGTGAGCTCGTTCCCATAAAATACGGGCATAATTATGTGCGGCCAATCTCATGGAAGCCTCTGGTCTCACAATTGCTAGTATTTTCCTAAGTTCTGAGGGCCTTAATAACAAGATTTCTCCCGGATCGTCTGGCCAGGCAAATCTGGATAATCCGGGACTTACTATTGTAAAATCCACTGGTAAATCGTCCATGTGGACTACAACTGTACCCACAAGGGTTGGATCTTGGACATTAGACCCTAAATACCAGGGGTCTCCTGCATTAGCGGGTACCTGACAATCATATCGATGTCGGGTTCCTTGGTCCATTATCTCGACTACAAAGCGGGCACCTGCAGCAGGAGCTGCATTCCCGTTGTGGCCGGCTATTTCTGCATGAAAATCTCCTCCGACAGGGACTTCAAATCTTTGGTTTCCCCATCCGTTTATTTGATTTGCCTGAGCATGCTGGTCTCGCCATGCAGCAGGGTGAGAGGCTGGAACAGCCATCCCCGGTTTATCTAAAGAGTCTTTTTATCGACTTTTAAACTCTAGACTCAGTACTGATTTCTTCGAGGTCCTTATACTTCTGTTTTACCTATTTTAACGGCTGTGTACCTATTTTCTTATCTACTTATAGGCAGTTTAGGATTTTTAGTGAGGCTCTTTAAATTAAATCCAAAGAGCCCCACGTTGTGCGCCAATTGCTACGGATTTCTATACAATTATCCTAGATCCTGACAAGGAACCCACTAGAATACTAAGACTAACTCCCCCTTTTCCCGGGATCTTGACTAGTCCTTTTTCCTTGTATACCGGTTAGTTATGTCAATAGAACTAAGACCGTATTCATTATAGAAATTGCAAAAGATAAACTAATACCTTAATTTCGGTCTGGGTCGTCGGTCGTTCGCCGTTGATACGTGTCGACGTCTCGGGAATTTAAAAGCTATTAAGTGTTAAATGTTGCTCCTCGCATTTACTTATATCCTATATATTATTGCTACACTATAAGTAGTAAGATGACGACAGGGCGTTGATTGAATTTAATCAAATAATGGTTTTTATTCAATTTGTCAAAAGATATAATAACTCAAGCAGTTGGTACAATTCATACGCACATCCTTGCTCTACATACAGTATGTGTACATATCATAAATCTTACCGTTCAGATGTCCGTATGAAGCCTAACAAAAAGCGTTTAAAAGCGCTGTAAGTTTAACACACTTTTTTAGTTAAAAAGGTCCCCGACTTTTACCGAGCCTCAGCCCCTCTAGGAGACTATATCAGAGAGCAGGGTAGCCGTACGGGGTAAATACAAATATAACACTAGGTTGCCTGTATCAGGACTTGCCTTCACTACCTCTCTAGGAGCGTAGCATGGAGGAACTACTCTAGGTAGTTATGCTCCTGAAGACCTCTGTCGAAAGCTGCCCTGAAGGCTTGAAAAGCACTTGTATTTATATTGCTCAATTAGGATGGCTCATCCTTTATTTCATTAGTCAGGAAGGCCACGTAGCTCAATAGCTTCAAAGGTCTTATTTATTTTGCAAAGCAGCTGACTTCTTTTCTTTAATTAACTGCACATCAGCTAATCAGCTAAATATGCTTTTCTGCAGTTTGCGAGAAGAAATCTGTCAGCATGTCAAATTTTGAGAGAATGAATCACCTCCAAAGCTACAATTCCTTGATTTCCGTCACAGTACTAATGATTCTCCTTTGTCTGATTTAATCTTATGTATTGTTTTTTCCCCCATCTAGTTTCCGTAATTGACGCGCAAATAGTTTTTGAGGTTTATCTCCAAATTCAAAATGTAATTGTTTAGTATATTGATAAAATTTAACAACTTGATCTGAATATATTTAATTTAATTTGTATTTCAAAGCTTCAATTTTATTATGTTTTATCGTAGTTGGTGTAGTCGCATTCTCTATGTCTAGTTGTTTAATTTCCCTCTCCAATGCCTGTTGCATCTCCCGATTCTTTTTATTATAAAATGCTTGGGAAGAAATCACGGCTCCCCACGTAAATGCTTTAAATGTTTCCTATAGTAAAGAAGGAGAAGTTTCAGGACTATCGTTTGTTTCAAAGAACATATTAATCTGTTTAGTAAGATATACCTGAGATACTTTATCCTTTAAAATCTGTGGGTTAAGTCTCCATTGTCCCTGTTTCTCCATACTTCCATTTATTTTAATCATAAATGTTAAAGGGGCATGATCCGAAATTATAATATTATGGTATTTTGAATTATATGTAAATGGAATTAGCTTAGAATCCACCAAAAAATAATCTATTCTTGAATATGTTTTATGTACCGGTGAATAAAATGAATATTCTCTTCCAGTGGGTTTTCTATTCTCCAGACATCTTTGATATTACTAGTATCTATATATGCATTTAATAAATCACTGGAGTGGGATTTTGTTTTCCGTTGTCTTGAATGACCTATCTAAATAGGGATCTAATATACAATTTAAGCCTCCTCCAATTATTAAATTATGTTGGGATAATTCCGGAATTGTAGTAAATATTTTCTTAAAAAACAAAGGGCTATCAAAATTCGGTCCATAAACATTAATAAGAGTCAATTTTTGTGCATATAGTTCACCTCGTATTATAATATATCTACCATCACTGTCCGTTATTGTTGATATATGTTTAAAAGGTATCCCTTTATGGATTAGTATTGCAACACCTCTGGATTTGTGTGTTAATGAAGAGTAATATGCTTTATCAATCCATTTAGCTTTCAATCTATGTTCTGCATCCTTTTTTAAATGGATTTCTTGTAGAAAAATTACATCTGTTTTAAGTGCTTTTAAATGTGCTAGTACTTTATCTCTCTTAATTGGTTCGTTGATACCCTTAACATTCCAGCTACAAAATGTTATATCTTCACCCCCGGTCTTCATATTTAAGTCTTGCATCTTTTGTTTAGGGAGGTCTATAAGAGAGCAGATTGTTCAGCTCGGCAAGCCCCACCTTACTCCCAAACCTCGAATAGATGAATCCTAAATCCCATTGATATTTCTTACGTATATATCTCCATTGATAAAGCTCATGATTCCATTCTAACTTAAAGTTATAATAAAGTATTATATTAAAAAAAGGATAGATTAAAAGGTTAGTGATGTGCAAAAAGGAAGAAAAAACTATATCTATAAGTAGTGTAGTCTACCGTCTACCGACTTCCGTAGTCGATGTAAAAAAATACTTAGCTCCATACTCTCTTAAAAATAACATTTCCATAACGATATTTTACCGGGGGGTAATAAACATTATAGGTTACAAAATATTCAGATTCCATTAGTCAAATATATTTTAAAAACAAGAATTAGAAGAGAAAAAAAAATCTTCCCAAAGGGAAAAAACAAAAGTGGAGTAAAAGTGAAGAAAAGTGAAATTTAACTTTAAATCCAACTAAGTAATTCAAATGTGAGTAATTAGTGACCGTTAGTAATAATTATTAATAGCACCACGCAATAATAATAATAATTATTAGTTATTATGTTAATAATGTCCGTAGAAAAGGCCTTATTCAGCATCCATCTCCAGTTTCCATTGTCCTTGGGTATAACCGGGCCTTAAAACCATCCAGCCTTACACAGTTACATTATTCGTTGACATCATTTATTTTGAAAATAATGTTCAGTCATCAGGCAGGCTTAATCTTCTGAGTAAACTCCAGTGCTTCCTCCGGCTTAGTGAAGAAGTGTTTTTTATTATCGTGGGTAATTCTTAATGTAGCCGGGTACATCAGACCATACTTCAATCTTTTCACCTCCTTCAGTTTATTCTTTGCCTCTTTAAACTGCGTTCTCTTCCTGGAAACCTCCACAGGGTAATCTCGGTAGATACTGATCTTATCTCCCTCATACATAAGATTCCTGGTACGGACAACTTTCTTCATCATCTCCTGCAGTACATGGTCGTATTGTACCTTTACTATCATTTGTCTTGGAGGGGCACCCAGTCGTGGACGACGTCTCATCACCCTGTGTGCTCGGGCTAGCAGAGGCTGATAATCCAAGTTTAAAGCTTTTTGAAGTAAGTCTGCTGCGAATTCATGGAGGTCTTGATCCCCCTCTCTCCCTTCTTGAATACCCACGAT
>CAUPSL010001340.1:2500-17612 GCA_963514005.1 Raja brachyura | reverse complement strand
CCCGGGGTTCCATTCTGGCCACGGGCGCTGTCTAATACGGAGTTTGCACGTTCTCTCTCCCCGTGACCTGCGTGGGTTTTCTCCGGGCGCTCCGGTTTCCTCCCACACTCCAAAGACGTGCACTCCAAAGACGTGCGGGTTTGTAGGTCAATTGGCTTCGGTGAAGATTGTAAATTGTCCCCCAGTGTGTGTTTGTGTGTGTGTTAGTGTTTTAGTGTACGGGGCAATCACTGGTCGGGCTAGCACGGTCTCGGTGGGGAAGGGCCTGTTTCCGCGCTGTATCTCTGAAGTAAAAAGGGAATAGTTGAAGCAGGGAGAGGAGGGCGAGGGTTTGGGGCCTGTTTCAAGATGGCCGACTTCTGCCTCCTGTTTCAGCGCTGTATCTCTGAATTAAAAGGGGAATAGTTGCAACAGGGAGAGGAGGGCGAGAGTTTGGGGCCTGTTTCAAGATGGCCGACTTTTGCCTCCTGTTTCCGAGCTGGGTCTCCGGAGCCATGAGGTAGCGACTCTACCGCTGTGCCAGTCCGATAATTAGTCTGAAGAAGGATCTGGGACCGAAACGTCACCCATTCCTTCTCCGCAGAGAAGCTGCCTGTCCCGCTGAGTTACTCCGGAACTTTGTACCTGTCCACGTTCTCCACAGAGATGCTGCCTGTCTGACCCGCTGAGTTACTCTCTCTCTGTTTCTGTCTCTCTCTCGCTCTCAGCCATATGACCAGCATCACACAAAATGACATCATCAGCACCCTGCAATCCTTGAACATGGTGAAGTATTGGAAGGGTCAGCACGTCATCTGTGTTACCCCGAAACTCGTCGAAGAGCACCTCAAAAGTGCGCAGTACAAGAAACCGCCCATCACAGGTACGTTTACCCCTCTCTCCCCCCCCCCCCCCCCTCTCTCCCCCCTCTCACTGTTAAAGTTCGCTCCTTCACTGATCACCAGCCGGCGAGAGTGTCAGGGGATACAAAGTCAAGTATGCAACAGACACCTGACTCCTCTCTCCCCTATCCTCTCCTCCCCTCTCCTCCCCTCTCCTCCCCTCTCCTCTCCTCGCTTCCCCTCTCCTCCCCTCTCCTCCCCTCCCCTCTCCTCCCCTCCCACCCTCTCACTGTTAAAGTTCGCTGCTTAAAAACGGACAACAACACACAATGGGTTCGGTAAACCAACTCAAGCTTCACTGATCACCAGCCGGCGAGAATGTCGGGGGATACAAAGTCAAGTATGCGACAGACACTTGACTCCACTCTCCCCTCTCCTCCCCTTTCCTCCCCTCTCCTCCCCTCTCCTCCCCTCTCCTCCCCTCCCCTCCCCTCCCCTATCCTCCCCTCTCCTCCCCTCTCCTCTCCTCCCCTCTCCTCTCCTCTCCTCTCCTCCCCTCTCCTCTCCTCCCCTCTCCTCTCCTCTCCTCCCCTCTCCTCCCCTCTCCTCTCCTCCCCTCTCCTCCCCTCTCCTCTCCTCTCCTCCCCTCTCCTCTCCTCCCCTCTCCTCCCCTCTCCTCTCCTCTCCTCTCCTCCCCTCTCCTCTCCTCCCCTCTCCTCTCCTCTCCTCTCCTCCCCTCTCCTCTCCTCCCCTCTCCTCCTCCCTCTCCTCTCCTCTCCTCCCCTCTCCTCTCCTCCCTCTCCTCTCCTCTCCTCCCCTCTCCTCTCCTCCCCTCTCCTCTCCTCTCCTCCCCTCTCCTCTCCTCTCCACCCCTCTCCTCTCCTCTTCTCTCCTCTCCTCTCCTCCCCTCTCTCTCTCCCCCCCCTTACTGTTAAAGTTTGCTTCTTAAAAACAGACAACAACACACAATGGGTTCGATAAACCAACTCAAGCTTCACTGATCACCAGCCGGCGAGAGTGTCAGGGGATACAAAGTCAAGTATGCAACAGACACTTGACTCCTCTCTCCCCCTCTCTCCCCTCCCCTCCTCCCCTACCCTCCCCTCTCCTCCCCTCTCCTCTCCTCTCCTTCCCTCTCCTTCCCTCTCCTCCCCTCTCCTCTCCTCTCCTCTCCTCTCCTCTCCTCTCCTCTCCTCTCCTCTCCTCTCCTCTCCTCTCCTCCCCCTCTCCTCCCCTCTCCTCTCCCCTCTCCTCTCCCCCCCTCTCACTGTTAAAGTTCGCTTCTTAAAAACAGACAACAACACACAATGGGTTCGGTAAACCAACTCAAGCTTCACTGATCACCAGCCGGCGAGAGTGTCAGGGATACAAAGTCAAGTATGCAACAGACACTTGACTCCTCTCTCTCTCTCTCTCTCTCTCTCTCTCTCTCTCTCTCTCTCTCTCTCTCTCCCCCCTCTCTCCCCTCTCTCCCCTCTCTCTCCCACTCTCTCTCACACTCACTCTCTCTCTCTCTCCTGCAGTTGACTCCATCTGTCTGAAGTGGGCTCCACCGAAACACAAGCAGCTGAAGTTGTCGAAGAAATGAACCTTGCGGGGTGTCTTGGACGAGGGGCTGTGTGTGTGTACATGCGTATGTGTGTGAGAGCATTTGTGTGTGTGTGTGTGTGTTTATACGGTCGTGTGTTTGTGAAAGCCAGTGTGTGTGTGTTTATACATGCGTGAGTGAGGGCCAGCGTGTGTGTGTGAGAGAGAGAGCGTTTGTGTGTGTGTGTGTTTATACATGTGTGAGTGAGGGCCAGTGTGTGTGTGTGTGTGCGTGTGAGTGTGTGTGTGTGAGCGTTTGTGTGTGTGTGTGTTTATACATGCGTGAGTGTGTGAGAGCCAGTGTGAGTGTGTGTCTATGTGTGTGTGTGTGTGAGAGAGCGTTTGTGTGTGTGTGTGTGTGTATGTGTGAGAGCCAGTGCGTGTGTGAGCCAGTGTGAGCGTTTGTGTGTGTGTGTGTGTTTATACATGCGTGAGTGAGGACCTGTGTGCGTGAGTGAGAGAGCGTGTGTGTGTGTTCATACGTGTGTGTGTATGTGAGAGCCAGTGCGTGTGTGAGCCAGTGTGAGCGTTTGTGTGTGTGTGTGTGTGTTTATACATGCGTGAGTGAGGACCTGTGTGCGTGTGTGAGTGAGCGTGTGTGTGTGTGTGTTTATACGTGTGTGTGTGAGAGCCAGTGTGATCATTTGTGTGTGTGTGTGTTTATACACGTGTGTGTGTGAGAGCCAGTGTGTGAGAGCCAGTGTGATCGTTTGTGTGTGTGTGTGTGTGTTTATGTGTTTATACACGTGTGTGTGTGTGAGCCAGTGTGTGAGAGCCAGTGTGATCGTTTGTGTGTGTGTGTGTTTATACACGTGTGTGTGTGTGAGCCAGTGTGATCGTTTGTGTGTGTGTGTGTTTATACACGTGTGTGTGTGAGAGCCAGTGTGTGAGAGCCAGTGTGATCGTTTGTGTGTGTGTGTGTTTATACACGTGTGTGTGTGAGAGCCAGTGTGATCGTTTGTGTGTGTGTGTGTTTATACACGTGTGTGTGTGAGAGCCAGTGTGTGAGCCAGTGTGATCGTTTGTGTGTGTGTGTGTGTTTATACACGTGTGTGTGTGTGAGAGCCAGTGTGATCGTTTGTGTGTGTGTGTGTGTTTATACACGTGTGTGTGTGTGAGAGCCAGTGTGTGAGAGCCAGTGTGATTGTTTGTGTGTGTGTGTGTTTATACACGTGTGTGTGTGAGAGCCAGTGTGATCGTTTGTGTGTGTGTGTGTGTTTGTACACGTGTGTGTGTGAGAGCCAGTGTGTGTGAGCCAGTGTGACGTTTGTGTGTGTGTGTGTTTATACACGTGTGTGTGTGTGAGCCAGTGTGATCGTTTGTGTGTGTGTGTGTTTATACACGTGTGTGTGTGAGAGCCAGTGTGATCGTTTGTGTGTGTGTGTGTTTATACACGTGTGTGTGTGAGAGCCAGTGTGTGTGAGCCAGTGTGATCGTTTGTGTGTGTGTGTGTGTTTGTACATGCGTGAGTGAGGGCCAGTATGTGTGTGAGTGTGAGCCAGTGCGTGTGAGAATGAGTGTGTGTGTGAGCATGTGTGTGTGTGTTAGAGAGAGTGTGCACATAAGTGTGTGTGAGTGTGAGCCAGTGCGTGTGAGAATGAGTGTGTGCGTATGAGTGTGTGTTAGAGAGAGAGTGTGCGCATAAGTGTGTGTAGATGAGTGTGCGAGAATGAGAGATTGCTGAGTGCGTACGAGTGTGTGTGTGTGTCGGAGAGAGTTTGTGTGCGTGTGGGAGCGTTTGTGAGTGTGTGTTTATTTGTGTGTGTGAGCGTGTGTGTGACCCGCCTGGTCTCACTTTCTTGTTCATGTTCCCAGGAATAAACTATGATTGATTTTTCACGCCAAGCCTCTGAATCTCTCCCAGTGCGGGAGCCACGAGGGAGGGAGTGTGTGTGTGAGTGGGGACTCGGTGGGGAACGGCCTGTTTGACTCAGGCACTTTGTACCTGTCCACGTTCTCCACAGAGATGCTCCCTGTCCTGACCCGCTGAGTTACTCCAGCACTTTCTGGACTTTCGTGCATCAACCAGCACCTGCAGTTCCTTAAAAATTTTGTTGAGAAACCGACAAGTAGGAAAAAAAGCTGCCTTGCTCAAAAAAAACAGTCTACGAGAGGAAAAACTGTTTCCATGTAACCTCCCCGCAGCAATCAGACATTATCGGTCTGGAGAAGGGTCTGGACCCGAAACGTCACCTGTCCACCTTCTCCACAGAGATGCTGCCTGTCTGTCCCGACCCGCTGAGTTACTCCAGCACTTTGTGCCTCTCTTCATTGATATCAATTCTTGATTCCTCTACTTAGGATAAAAGTCTGTAAACATTCACCCTTATCTACCATGCTTGTGTAAGGTCAAGGGGACTGTCACATGCTGAGTCTAGGAGCAAAGAGGTCCTTCTGCAGTTGTACAGGGCCCTGGTAAGACCACACCTGGAGTATTGGGTGCAGTTTTGGCCTGTTGGCCTTCATAACAAGAGGATTTGAGTACAGGAGCAAAGAGGTCCTTCTGCAGTTGTACAGAGCCCTGGTGAGACCACACCTGGAGTATTGTGAGCAGTTTTGGCCTGTTGGCCTTCATAACAAGAGGAGTTGAGTATAGGAGCAAAGAGGTCCTTCTGCAGTTGTACAGGGCCCTGGTGAGACCACACCTGGAGTATTGTGTGCAGTTTTGGCCCTGTTGGCCTTCATAACAAGAGGAGTTGAGCCTAGGAGCAAAGAGGTCCTTCTGCAGTTGTACAGGGCCCTGGTGAGACCACACCTGGAGTATTGTGTGCAGTTTTGGTCCTCTAATTTGAGGAAGGACATTCTTGCTATTGAGGGAGCCCAGTGTAGGTTCACCAGATTAATTCCCGGGATGGCGGGACTGTCATACGCTGAGAGAATGGAGCGGCTGGGCTTGTACACTCGAGTTTAGAAGGATGAGCGGGGATCCCTTTGAAACATATAAGATTATTAAGGGTTTGGGCACGCTAGAGGCAGGAAACATGTTCCCGATGTTGGGGGAGTCCAGAACCAGGGGCCACACACAGTTTAAGAATAAGGGGGTCGGCCGTTTAGAATGGAGATGAGGAGAAACTTTTCCACCCAGAGAGTTGTGAGTCTGTGGCCATTTGGGACTGAGATGAGGAGAAACTCATCTAGGAGTATTGTGTGCTGTTTTGGCCCTGTTGGCCTTCATAACAAAAGGAGTTGAGTCTAGGAGCAAAGACGCCCTTCTGCAGTTGTAAAGGGCCCTGGTGAGACCACACCTGGAGTACTGTGTGCAGTTTTGGCCTGTTGGCCTTCATGACAAGAGGAGTTGAGTCTAGGAGCAAAGATGTCCTTCTGCAGTTGTACAGGGCCCTGGTGAGACCACACCTGGAGTACTGTGTGCAGTTTTGGCCTGTTGGCCTTCATGACAAGAGGAGTTGAGTCTAGGCGCAAAGACGTCCTTCTGCAGTTGTACAGGGCCCTGGTGAGACCACACCTGGAGTATTGTGTGCAGTTTTGGCCTGTTGGCCTTTATAACAAGAGGAGTTGAGTATAGGAGCAAAGAGGTCCTTCTGCAGTTGTACAGAGCCCTGGTGAGACCACACCTGGAGTATTGTGAGCAGTTTTGGCCTGTTGGCCTTCATAACAAGAGGAGTTGAGTATAGGAGCAAAGAGGTCCTTCTGCAGTTGTACAGGGCCCTGGTGAGACCACACCTGGAGTATTGTGTGCAGTTTTGGCCCTGTTGGCCTTCATAACAAGAGGAGTTGAGCCTAGGAGCAAAGAGGTCCTTCTGCAGTTGTACAGGGCCCTGGTGAGACCACACCTGGAGTATTGTGTGCAGTTTTGGCCTGTTGGCCTTCATAACAAGAAGAGTTGAGTACAGGAGCAAAGAGGCCCTTCTGCAGTTGTACAGGGCCCTGGTGAGACCACACCTGGAGTATTGTGTGCAGTTTTGGTCCCCTAATTTGAGGAAGGACATTCTTGCTATTGAGGGAGCCCAGTGTAGGTTCACCAGATTAATTCCCGGGATGGCGGGACTGTCATACGCTGAGAGAATGGAGCGGCTGGGCTTGTACACTCGAGTTTAGAAGGATGAGCGGGGATCCCTTTGAAACATATAAGATTATTAAGGGTTTGGACACGCTAGAGGCAGGAAACATGTTCCCGATGTTGGGGAGTCCAGAACCAGGGGCCACACACAGTTTAAGAATAAGGGGTCGGCCGTTTAGAATGGAGATGAGGAGAAACTTTTCCACCCAGAGAGTTGTGAGTCTGTGGCCATTTGGGACTGAGATGAGGAGAAACTCATCTAGGAGTATTGTGTGCTGTTTTGGCCCTGTTGGCCTTCATAACAAAAGGAGTTGAGTCTAGGAGCAAAGACGCCCTTCTGCAGTTGTAAAGGGCCCTGGTGAGACCACACCTGGAGTACTGTGTGCAGTTTTGGCCTGTTGGCCTTCATGACAAGAGGAGTTGAGTCTAGGAGCAAAGACGTCCTTCTGCAGTTGTACAGGGCCCTGGTGAGACCACACCTGGAGTACTGTGTGCAGTTTTGGCCTGTTGGCCTTCATGACAAGAGGAGTTGAGTCTAGGAGCAAAGACGTCCTTCTGCAGTTGTACAGGGCCCTGGTGAGACCACACCTGGAGTATTGTGTGCAGTTTTGGCCTGTTGGCCTTTACAACAAGAGGACTTGAGTCCAGGAGCAAAGAGGTCCTTCTGGAGTTGTACAGGGCCCTGCTGAGACCACACCTGGAGTATTGTGTGCAGTTTTGGCCTGTTGGCCTTCATAACAAGAGGAGTTGAGTCCAGGAGCAAAGAGGTCCTTCTGCAGTTGTACAGGGCCCTGGTGAGACCACACCTGGAGTATTGTGTGCAGTTTTGGTCCCCTAATTTGAGGAAGGACATTCTTGCTATTGAGGGAGCCCAGCGTAGGTTCACCAGGTTAATTCCCGGGATGGCGGGACTGTCATACGCTGAGAGAATGGAGCGGCTGGGCTTGTACACTCTGGAGTTTAGAAGGATGAGAGGGGATCTCATTGAAACATATAAGATTATTAAGGGTTTGGACACGCTAGAGGCAGGAAACATGTTCCCGATGTTGGGGGAGTCCAGAACCAGGGGCCACACACACACACAGTTTAAGAATAAGGGGTCGGCCATTTATAGACAACTAAGCCAAGGAGGACAACGTTGGGTCCCTTGCCGGGGGGGGGGGGGGTGGGGGGGAGGGGGAGGGTGTCACACACACACTAACCACCCCACTTGATATTATATACTAAAATCCTTTTGCTATGAAAGCTAACATACCATTGGCTGATCTTCCAGCAGAAGTGGTGGAGGCAGGATCGATTTTATCGTTTAAAACATTCCACACAGCCACCACTCTCTGAGTAAAGAAGTTCCCCCTCATGTTACCCCTAAACTTCTGTCCCTTAATTCTCATGTCATGCCCTCTTGTTTGAATCTTCCCTACCCCCAATGGGAAAAGCTTATCCACGTCAACTCTGTCTATCCCTTTCATCATTTTAAAGCCTCAATCAAGTCCCCCCTTAACCTTCTGCGCTCCAGAGAATAAAGACCTAACTTGTTCAACCTTTCTCTGTAACTTAGTTGCTGGAACCCAGGCAACATCTAGTAAATCTCCTCTGTACTCTCTCTATTTTGTTGACATCCTTCCTATAATTAGGCGACCAAAATTGTACACCATACTCCAGAATTGGTCTCACCAATGCCTTGTACAATTTTAACATTACTTCCCTACTCCTATATTCAATGCTCTGATTTATAAAGGCCAGCGCACCAAAAGCTTTCTTTACCACCCTATCTACATGCGATTCCACCTTCAGGGAACTATGCACAGTTATTCCTAGATCCCTCTGTTCCACAGCATTCCTCAATTCCCTACCATTTACCATGTACGTCCTATTTTGATTTGTCCTGCCAAGATGTAGCACCTCACACTCATCAGCATTAAACTCCATCTGCCATCTTGCAGCCCCACTCTTCCAAATGGCCCAAATCTCTCTGTAGACTTTGAAAATCTACTTCATTATCCTCAACACAGTGAGTTTGACACCTAATTCACTTTCATATCTTCAGTATTAAAAAGGTTAGGGCCATTTTCATACTCGGAAATTAGCAACTTGCTTCCTATTGCTTTTCCATTGACTTAACACAAAAGTTGTGATCTAGAACAGTCAAAAGCCCATAACTTCCTTAAAATTTAAGAGAACTGAAAGAAACAGCAAGGACCAACATCTGGATAGATGAATGGAACCAGCTCAACACACGAGCCCACGACTGGATGGAGAGAGAAATCACTCTCTCACGACTGAATGCCTCGCCAGCGGGCACGGCCTCCCATGGCCAAGCTGGAAGACCCTCAACAGATTAGAGTGGAGCAGGGGAGGTACAAAGAATGGAACTACCAGGCAGAAGACCCATGCAGCTGTGGAGGAGTACGGACAATGTCCCACCTACAGGAGTGTGACCACCCCCGCCCCCCAGTGCAACCCCCAGGACCTGGCTGAACCGACCCGACCCGACCCGACCAGCTGTGACCTGTGCTGGGACCCCAGCTATTTACAATATACATTAACGATCTGGACGAGGGAATTGAAGGCAACATCTCCAAGTTTGCGGATGACACTAAGCTGGGGGGCAGTGTTAGCTGTGAGGAGGATGCTAGGAGACTGCAAGGTGACTTGGATAGGCTGGGTGAGTGGGCAAATGTTTGGCAGATGCAGTATAATGTGGATAAATGTGAGGTTATCCACTTTGGCGGCAAAAATAGGAAAGTAGTCTATTATCTAAATGGAGGCCGATTAGGAAAAGGGGAGATGCAACGAGACCTGGGTGTCATGGTACACCAGTCATTGAAAGTAGGCATGCAGGTGCAGCAGGCAGTGAAGAAAGCCAATGGTATGTTAGCATTCATAGCAAAAGGATTTGAGTATAGGAGCAGGGAGGTTCTACTGCAGTTGTACAGGGTTTTGGTGAGGCCACACCTGGAGTATTGCGTACAGTTCTGGTCTCCAAATCTGAGGAAGGACATTCTTGCCATAGAGGGAGTGCAGAGAAGGTTCACCAGACTGATTCCTGGGATGTACAGGGTCTTGGTGAGGCCACACCTGGAGTATTGCGTACAGTTCTGGTCTCCAAATATGAGGAAGGACATTATTGCCATAGAGGGAGTGCAGAGAAGGTTCACCAGACTGATTCCTGGGATGTCAGGACTGTCTTATGAACAAAGACTGCATAGATTCGGTTTATACTCTCTAGAATTTAGGAGATTGAGAGGGGATCTTATAGAAACGTACAAAATTCTTGAGGGGTTGGACAGGCTAGATGCAGGAAGATTGTTCCCGATGTTGGGGAGGTCCAGGACAAGGGGTCACAGCTTAAGGATAAGGGGGAAATCCTTTAGGACCGAGACGAGAAGGACTTTTTTCACACAGAGAGTGGTGGGTCTCTGGAACTCTCTGCCACAGAGGGTAGTTGAGGCCAGTTCATTGGCTATATTTAAGAGGGAGTTAGATGTGGCCCTTGTGGCTAAGGGGATCAGGGGGTATGGAGAGAAGGCAGGTACGGGATACTGAGTTGGATGATCAGCCGTGATCATATTGAATGGCGGTGCAGGCTGGAAGGGCCGAATGGCCTCTACTCCTGCACCTATTGTCTATGTGTCTATGTTTCTGTGACCTGCGCCAGATACTGGCTGAACGACATCTGAGATTGCAATGGACTCGAAGCAGAAGAACTCCTCATGTCACTCACTCATGTCGCCCACCTGTTACATCACGTGTCTGCTGGTTACATCACTGGCCCATTACGTCACCGTGTCCCACCCACCTCTCATTACGTCACTCATGTAGACGTCACTAGGCCACGCCCACCTCGTTACATCACTGTGTCCCGCCCCCACTCCATGACATCACTCATTAACACATCACTGTGTCCCGCCCCCACTCCATGACATCACTCACTAACACGCTGTGTCCCGCCCCCACTCCATGACATCACTCACTAACACACTAGGCCCCGCCCACCCCGTTACGTCACTGTGCCCCGCCGCCACTCCATGACATCACTCACTAACATGCTATGTCCCGACCACCTCGTTACATCACTGTGTCCCGCCCCCACTCCATGACATCACTCATTAACACACTAGGCCCCGCCCACCTCGTTACGTCACTGTGCCCCGCCCCCACACCATGACATCACTCATTAACACGTCACTACGCCCCGCCAACTCATTACGTCACTGTGTCCCGCCCCCACACCATGACATCACTCATTAACACACTATGTCCCGCCCCCACTCCATGACATCACTCACTAACACACTAGGTCCCGCCCCTACTCGTTACGTCACTCACTAACACGTCACTAGGCCCCACCTATCCAAATACGTCACTCGCCCGTTACGTCATCGCGTTTAAGACCCACCCCTGCCCCGCCAGAAGGGGAAACCCCGCCCTGTGACTCCCCGGCGCAGATTCGCCCCCAATCCTACTCACTGGGGGGGTAACACGAGGGGGGGAGTGGGGTTGTTGGGGGGTGTAAACATGAGGGGGAAAGAGAAGGGGGATTTATCCGGGGGGGGGAGGTGAGGGGGGGGGGTGTCACTAACACACTAAGTCCCGCCCCCACACTATGACATCACTCAATAACACACTGTCCCGCCCCCACTCTATGACATCACTCAATTACACACTAGGTCCCGCGCCCACTGGTCACGTCACTGTGTCCCGCCCCCTCTCATCACGTCAATCACGTCGACCTCACTACGTCCCCGCCCCCACTCCATGACGTCACTGGCTAACACGTCACTGTGTCCCGCCCCGCCTATCCAATACGTCACTGGCCCGTTACGTCACTGCGTTTAAGCCCCACCCCCGCCCCTGCCCGTCCGTGATGTCACCCCGTGACTTCCTGCCGCAGATTCGCCCCAAACCCACTTTTACTGGGGGGGGAAGAGGGGAAGAGAGGGGGTGGAGTAGACTCGGGGGGGGGGAGTAAACACGATGGGGGAGGGGGAGGGGGAAGGGGAGGGGATTTATTTGGGGGGTTGTGAAGAGGGGAGGGGGGTAAGTGAGCGGCGAATGTGCGGCGATGGGGGACGCGGATTGTGAATGTGGGGCAGGTGAAGGGGAAATGTGTCCGCGGCTTCACCGAGGGGGAATTTATCCATGGGGAGGGGGGGAGGTGAGGGGGGGTGTCACTAACACACTAGGCCTCACCCCCACTCCATGACGTCATTCACTAACACGTCACTGTGTCCCCGCCCCCTCTTATCACGTCAATCACGTCAACCTCAGTTGTCCCGCCCCCACTGGTTACATCACTCACTAACACACTAGGTCCCGCCCCCACTCCATGACATCACTCACTAACACGTCACTGTGTCCCCGCCCCCACTCCATGACATCACTCACTAACACACAAGTCCCCCCCCCACTCCATGACATCACTCACTAACACGTCACTGTGTCCCCGCCCCCACTCCATGACATCACTCACTAACACGTCACTGTGTCCCCGCCCCCACTCCATGACATCACTCACTAACACACTGTGTCCCCGCCCCCACTCCATGACATCACTCACTGACACACTGTGTCCCCGCCCCCACTCCATGACATCACTCACTAACACACCGTGTCCCCGCCCCCACTGGTTACATCACTCACTAACACACTAGGTCCCGGCCCCACTCCATGACATCACTCACTAACACGTCACTGTGTCGCCGCCTCCACTCCATGACATCACTCACTAACACACTGTGTCCCCGCCCCCACTCCATGACATCACTCACTAACACGTCACTGTGTCCTGCCCCCACTCCATGACATCACTCACTAACACACTAGGTCCCCGCCCCCACTCCATTACATCACTCACTAACACACTAGGTCCCGCCCCCACTCCATGACATCACTCACTAACACGTCACTGTGTCCCGCCCCCACTCCATGACATCACTCACTAACACGTCACTGTGTCCCGCCCCCACTCCATGACATCACTCACTAACACACTGTGCCCCGCCCCCACTCCGTGACATCACTCACTAACACACTGTGTCCCCGCCCCCACTCCATGACATCACTCACTAACACGTCACTGTGTCCCCGCCCCCACTCCATTACATCACTCACTAACACGTCACTAGGCCCCGCCCCCACTCCATGACATCACTCACTAACACGTCACTGTGTCCCCGCCCCCACTCCATTACATCACTCACTAACACGTCACTAGGCCCCGCCTATCCAAGACGTCACTGGCCCATTACGTCACCGCTCGTCAATCTCCCCCCGTCCATGATGTCACCCCGGTGCCGGACCCATCCCCCGCTCAGTGACTCCCTGCCGCAGATTCGCCCCAAATCTACTTACACTGGGGGGGGATAACATGATGGGGGGGAGAGGGGAGGAATTTATCTGGGGGGGGTGAGGAGGTGAGGGGGATGTCACTAACACACTAGGTCCCGCCCCCTCTCCATGACATCACTCACTAATATGTCACTGTGCCCCGCCCCCACTTATCATGTCAATCACGTCGACCTCACTACGTCCCGCCCCCACCTCATGACGTCACTGGCTAACACGTCACTGCATCATGTCATCACGTCAATCACGTCGTCCTCACTACGTCCCGCCCTGACTGGTTACATCACTCGCTAACACGTCACTACGTCTCGTCATCACGTCAATCACGTCAAGCTCAGTAGGTCCCGCCTCCACTCAATCATGTCACTAGGCCACCACCCATCCAGTACGTAACTGTCCCGTTACGTCACCGTGCTTAAGCCCCGCCCCCCAACCGTCCGTGATGTCACCCCGTGACTCCCCACCGCAGATTCGCCCCAAAACCCACTTTCACTGGGGGGCGGGATAACACGATGGGGGAGTGGGGTAGACTTGGGGGGGGGGGGGGTGTAAACACGATGGGGGAGGGAGGGGGATTTATCTGGGGGGGGGTCACTAATACACTAGGCCTCACCCCCACTCTATGACATCACTCAGTAACACGTCACTGTGCGCCGCCTCCTCTCAACACGTCAATCACGTTGACCTCACCATGTCCCACCCCCACTGGTCCCGCCCCCACTGGTCACATCACTGTGTCCCCGCCCCCTCTCATCACATCAATCACGTCAACCTCAGTTGGTCCCGCCCCCACTGGTCACGTCACTGTGTCCCCGCCCCCTCTCATCACGTCAATCACGACGACCTCACTACGTCCCGCCCACCTCATGACATCACTCATTAACACGTCACTGCATCCTGTCATCACGTCAATCACGTCCCGCCCCCACGGGTTACATCACTCATTTACACGTCACTGCGTCCCTTCATCACGTCACTCACGTCAATCTCAGTAGGCCCCGTCCCCACTCATCACGTCACTAGGCCCCGCCTCTCCAGTACGTCACTGGATCGTTACGTCACCGCGCATAAACCCCGCCCCCGCCCGTCCGTGATGTCACCCCGTGACTCCCCGCCGCAGATTCGCCCCAAAACCCACTTTTACTGGGAGGGGGGGGATTACACGACGGGGGAGTGGGGTAGACTTGGGGGGGGGGGGTGTAAACACGATGGGGGAGGGGGGATTTATCTGGTGGGGAGGGAGGATGTGAGAGGGGGTGTCACTAACACACTAGGCCTCACCCCCTTCTCCATGACGTCATTCACTAACACGTCACTGTGTCCTGTCATCACGTCAATCACATCAACCTCAGTTGGTCCCGCCCCCACTGGTCACGTCACTGTGTCCCGCCCCCTCTCATCACGTCAATCACGTCGACCTCACTACGTCCTGCCCACCTCATGACGTCACTGGCTAACACGTCACTGCGTTCCGTCATCACGTGAATCTCAGTTGGTCCCGCCCCCACTGAATCCCGTCCCTACTCGTCACGTCACTAGGCCCCGCCCATCCAATACGTCACTGGCCCGTTACGTCACCGCGCTTAAACCCCGCCCCCGCCCGTCCGTGATGTCACCCCGTGACTCCCTGCCGCAGATTCGCCCCCAATCCCACTTACACTGGGGGGGGGAATGGAGGGAGGGGGGGGGGGATGTAAACATGATGGGGGTGGAGGGGGGGATTTATCTGGGGGGGTGAAGAGGGGAGCGGGTAGTGAGGGGAGGAAGGGGAGGGGGGTAAGTGAGCGGTGAATGTGCGGCGGCGATGGGGGACGCGGGTTGTGGGTGTGGGGCAGGTGAAGGGGAAATGTGTCCGTGGCTTCACTGAAGGGGGATTTATCCGGGGGGGGGGGTGTGAGGTCACTAATACACCAGGTCCCGCCTCCACTCCATGACATCATTCACTAACACGTCACGGTGTCCCCGCCCCATCTCATCACATCAACCTCACTACGTCCCGCCCACCTCATGACATCACTCGCTAACACGTCACTGCGTCCCCACCCCCCGCTGGTCACGTCACTCGCTAACACGTCACTGCGTCCCCACCCCCCCTGGTCACGTCACTCGCTAACACGTCACTATGTCCCGCCCCCACTGGTCACGTCACTGCGTCCCCGGCCCCTCTCATCACGTCAATCACGTCGTCCTCACTACGTCCAGCCCACCTCATGACATCACTGGCTAACACGTCACTAGGTCCCGCCCCCACTGGTCACGTCACTGTGTCCCCGCCCCCTCTCATCACGTCAACCTCACTCAGTTGGTCCCGCCCCCACTGGTCACGTCACTGTGTCCC